>PVKZ01000715.1:378342-639367 GCA_004027375.1 Macroglossus sobrinus | reverse complement strand
CACACACAAAGGGAACTTACTATCAGATTCTCCACATCCCGAACCTGGAACCCATCCACGCCAGCCTGCAGCCAAAAACTCATAGCATCCTACAGGGAAGGGAGGCAAGAGGACAGAGAAGATATTAACACTCGGATGTAGAGGCTCCAGAAATCCCAGCCCACGCACTTCCCCGGGACCTTGCGAGAGTCACTCGAACAAGAGCCTTGAATGGTCTTACTTTCCCACTTCTATTATAAAGGTTTAGCCCTTGGTCCCCTCCCGTTCTAACCTATCATTGATTCTCTTAGTGCTACAGCATTTCGCTTCTCTATTGCCCACCATGGCAAACCCCACAGCTTCACCTCTGACTACCAGAGAAAAGGGCCCGCCCCATCGCTTCATTCAATGCTTGGCATGTGTGGAATGCTGGTCTACCCACTTTAGCGATGAGGAATCTCAGAGAAGCAAGGAAGCATCAGAGGACAGAAGAGACAGGACCTAAAATGCTAGTTGAGATCCCAAGACCAGCTACCGACTCCTTTCCCAGTGTCCTAAACAGCGTGTGGAGTGGTGAGCAAGAACAAAGCCAAGGATGAGTGATTTTCAAAGCATAGCCCTAGGGCGGTTAAGGCAGCAGCTTTGACAAGAGCCAGCTCTGCAGAACAGGCCCAGACCTGAAGCCCTGGCATCTGAGGGGCACAAAACGTGGAACTCCACTTCCACTGCATCCATTTTTCCCCTTTTTCTCTCTGTTCCGTGTGCGCGCTCCTCTCATCTCCATTTTCATCTGAGGCTACCACTCCTTATGCCATTATCATCTGAAAACATCCCTTATCAATAACTTGTAAAGGATGTCCCAGCCATTCGCTAACTGATGACCTAGATGACCCCATGGGGCCTACCAAAATATTGAGAGTACAGAATCCCTCAGAATCAGGGTTGCCAGTCTACGGCCATGCCACCCTGAACAAGCTAGATCCCGTCTGATCTTGGAAGCTAAGCAGGGTCGGGCCTGGTTTGTACTTGGATGGGAGACCACCTAGGAAGACCAGGTACTGCGGGCATAAAAAATAAAAGTAAATAAATAAATAAGAGATTGTAAGATGACAAGGTCCTTGCAATCTATGAGGTCAACCAAGGGTTGTCTCAACTATTTAAAAAACAAAAAAACAAAAAAACTTTGCTGCCAGCAAAGTGTCAGGGCCTGCCTCCGTCTTTTGTTCTGCCTGATCTGAACTAGTTGGTGCCCTAGAACCCAGGCACTGGAGCTGGGGTGACATTCAAAGCCCCAGTCCCAGCCTGCTGGGTATAGAGTTTGAGCCTATACCTTCAGGGAAGTCGTATTAGAGAAAGAAAGACTACTTGGGACCTCAAATCCCAGCCAGGCACATGGAGCCATCTGAACTTTAACGTCCTCTGCGGACAATGATAGGGACCTTGTGTGGGTCTGCAGGGGATTAGAAAAAGCATATAAAACCCCGGGCATAGGCCCAGACACACAGGAAGACCCCAACGCTTACGATTTCAGACTGGGCTCCGTTCCAAGACACATCAGACAAGAACTGGGAAACCAGTCAGGACACTGGATTCCCACAGGGAAAGGGTATCCGCTCTCGAAAGGAAGAAACCCCAAACCCGGACTGACACCTGAGAAGCTCCCTTCCTGACACAGTCGTCATCCGTGTCGAGGAAACAAGAAGGATGAGCGGTCGGAAAAGGAACGAGCGAAAACAGGGGTGCGCTGCTGGCTTTCGTGGGGCCAGGCCTGCGTGGCTCCAAGGCGCACGGGCGCCGCGGCTGGAGCCGGGCTAGGTTTGCGGGGCCCGCTGCGGAAGGGCCGACTCGGCCTCAGCACACTTACCTTCATCTTGGTGTCCACAATGTCAACCTGACTGGGGAGGAACCACGAATTCTGGCCCTTGTAGTTGGGAGTGAGGTCCAGAACGATCCTTATGCCTACAACAATTTAGAGGCAGTCGTGAGAAAGGCTTTGGGGGAAAGGGAAGGAGGAAATCAACAAATACAAGTCCCTAGAGTGTTTTCTTTGTATTACTTGGTACCAAGCTTAGATGTGAACCCTGGCAAAGCTCATGCCACTGAAACAGAGAGGAGCTAGGAGGGGCCTTAAGACCTCATAGGGCCGAAGGCATGTAGTGTTGTAGAGAAGGCTGAGCTTTGGGGCACGGGGCTCCCCACCCCAAAAAAAGTGAACCTTTTTAAAGTAAGACAAGATTTTAAGTAGATTTTTTTTTTCCTCAAAAAGATCTACTCTTTTCATGAAGGTTTAAAAACCTCTGGTTTTGTAAAACCCTGTATTTTGCAAATAAGAACACTGACGCCCAGAAGTGAAGTGACTGCACAACCTATGAGAAGATCTCAAACCACCTGACGAATCCACTTCGGGCTGGATTTGTACCTGCCTCCTTTATACCTACCCTAGGAAAACCCTGAACCACAGTAAACCACACAATCATCCCATCCTGCCTTTCCTCTGGCCAGAAGGCCAAGGCCTTCCTCACTCCTTCCTCGCCAACGCGGGGACACCTACTCTTTTTCTTGGCCGATTGCAGGAGATTGGAAAAGTCTTCTTTCGTGCCAAAAATGGGGTCAATCTGTTCCAAGTCGGTCCCGTTGATGTCATCCTTCTGGTTCTTGTGAATCGGGCCCAGCACAATGCCCTTCACCTTCAGGACGCTCAGGTAACCGAGAGCGTCCTTCAGGCCTGAGTGGGGAAGAGGGGGAAAAGTGAGGCCGGCCTGCGAGGAATGGCCCCCTATTCTCTCTCCTCTCTCCGGGACTGAGGCCTGGGGCGGCGTGAAGGTTAAGGCTGGACCGTGAGACTCAAGAGGAGCTGATGATGCAAGGGGCCTAACGCGTTGCTTCAGAAACCGGCTTCAACTGGCTTCGGGCGCCACGCGCCTCAGGAGCAAGATCCTGAGTCAGCTAAGCTCGTGAAAGCGAGGGGCGGGGGGGGGGGTACCCTGAGAGACGGGGAGGGCCTACGTCCCCGGGAGCGGCTGCCGGGACTGGGTGGGGTGGAGAACCGGCCGGGTGCATCTGGGGACCGGGTGAGAGCCGGCGACCAGTGGGGAAAGCAGGGGTGCGAGCGTGGGGGTGGGGAGGGGGGCGCACGGCGCTCACCAGCCAGGTTGCCCGCGTCGCGGCCGTGGAAGGCCCGCAGGTCGCCGATGCGGTAGAGAGCGCCCTTGCTCCACCAGCTCTGGGTGGGCAGCTCGCGGCAGCGCGGCGCCCGCACGATGATGACCACGGCCCCCGCCAGCATGCCCAGCCAGCCGAGCCAGAAGAGCAGCAGCAGCACCCAGCGCGTGCGCACCCAGCCGGGGCTGCCCGCCACCTTCAGCAGCTCCTCCTTCGACAGGCCCGTGAACTTGGCCGCCGCCTCCGCGTCGTCGTCCGCCACCTTGATCTTCACCAGCCCGTTCTTCTCGGTGCCGCCCGCGGGGACCCCGGTGCCGGCGGCGGCCGCGGGCGCCGCGTTCATCGGCTGCTTCTCGGGCTCCAGCTCGTTCAGCTCCACTTCCTTCATGTCGCCTTCAGGGTCCTGGCTCATGGTGCCTGCGGAGCGGTCGACGGCCGAGCGATGGCTTGAGCACCTGCCCGACTTCCCGGCCGCGCAGCGAGCTTCCTGCCCGTGTGACTCGCTGCGGCTCCGCCACCGCGTCTGCGGCGGGGCGGGCGCAGCTCGGGGGACGCGCCGCGCGGCCCCGCCCCCGCCCGCCCCTTAAAGCGGAACCCGCAGCATTGTTCTTTCTGGGACCGTTGGAGCGAGGCGGGGGGTGGGGGTGGGGAGAGGGAATAGTGTCCGGGACCGGGGTCCGACTGCAGCGCGGTCCAATTCCACATTTCGAACCCGTCTGCCCGTAATTTTCCTTCCAGCTAGACGCTAGGAAGGCTGAGCACCGAGCCACCTTTAGGTCAGCGGAGTCTGATGTGTCCCGCCCCGGGTGCCCGCTGGTCCCTCCCGCCACCGGAAAGAGGGCGGAAAGGGGACGTCCAGCACCGCGAGGGTCCTGAGGCCCCTCTTGGCCCCCTCAGGAAGCTGGTGCCTGCGCCGGACACCATCCTCCATTTGCCCCTGGCCCAGGACTCAGGGGCCTGCCTAGTCTGCCCAACTTTGTAAGGCCGCTTGGGGCTCAGAGCCAGACAAATTCAACTTGCACCCTTTCCCCACCAGACCGTGTCTTCTCAGGCCTCTGGGACTTGGCAGGAGACGTCCGCTTTCCCGCAGGGCTTACTCCCCACTCGACCCTCAAGACTCATCTTGAATTTACTTCAATGAATCCATCAGGCAGCAACTATTTATGGCACGCCCACTATAATACGTTGCTTTATTCACTTCATTGAATTAACTCTAATCCAATCTCCTTCATGGTGCTTTACGATGAATCTGTTTGGACAGGAGAGTTGCTGACGCCACCCGCAGTTGCTGGCGCCAGGATGTCGGGCAGCTAGGAATTCCACACCAGAAGAGACTGATAAGCAACCTCTAGGCTCTCGCAAACATTCCAGGGCTGGGCCCCAGTGAGAGGCAGCCACCTTTGTCTACCACAGATCAGAGAAGATGCCATGGGGAGGCTCTTCCCCCACCTTGCAGGACCTCCCTCAGATTACCCCAGTCTCCCTAGGGTGCCAAGGCTCCCTTACCTCCACGTCACTTCACTTTGCTAGGCTTTGGATCCAGCTGGTACTGCAGAGGTCTTTAGACAACCCCCACTTTCCACCACAATTCAGAGTAAGTGGGGCAGAGAGCGACAAGGTTCACAGCAGGGACTGCTGGACAGCAACACGGTAAGGTACCAACATCTTAGGAACTTCTTGTTCCTGAGCAGTGCCAGCTGGGTTATTTTCAGAGAGGAGCTGCTGAAGGGAATAAGTTATTTCTCTCACCTGGGCTGGAAGCCAAGATGGCTGTGTATTTGGAAGAAAGCAGAAGCCAAGATCTGAAGAAACAGAAGACAAGAAGGGGTGCCAAAGGAGAGCCAAGAGTGTGAAAGGCTCATCCTCTGCCATCCCATTCTTCGTGCCAAAGCCCGTCCCCCACCTCACTCTGGGAATAACAGAACCAGCTCCTAGAGGAAGGCAGGAAAGTGGGTAAAGGTCAGAGTTCAGGCCACTGCGCAATGATGATCCAAATGATGATAAGAAGTCCAACGTGCCCCAGGCATGCAAATAAGTGCCAACCAGGGATTCTGCACAGACTTCATCCCCAACAAGCTCAAGGTGGAGAACTGTGGGGTCAGAAGCTCTACTTGAGATGATCCAGCATAACACTGCAAGGAACACAGTACCTCACCCGCACTCCCCATGGCTCCAGACAGATAAAGCCAATCCCTCTGCATGGGATAAGGAAGCTAACAGCTTACCTCCCGCTTTATCAGCCAACACACTTGCCTCAGGGACTAGCCTCTAGCCACATCTGCCTCCAAACACCTGCCAGCCTCACAACACTGGCTTAGGCACACCTGCCACGGGGACTAGCCTCTAGCCACATCGGCTTCCAAACACCTGCCAGCCTCACAACACTGGCTTAGGCACACCTGCCACGGGGACTAGCCTCTAGCCACATCGGCCTCCAAACACCTGCCAGCCTCACAACACTGGCTTGTCAGGTCTCAGCATCTTTGTTCATGCCATTCCCTCTGTTTTGCCCCCCGTTCGTCCACTCTGCCTCACGAGCGCCTTGTCATTCATGACCCAGCTCAAATGACAGCTTTTCTCAACTCTATGGAAAACACTACTTTCCATCCACTGTGCACCTACTTCTGCTACAATTCATGTCCCCCCTTTTTTTTTTTAATTTGTTTGAGTGTCTGCATTTCAAGACAAGTGGCAGGGGATTTGTGCTGTTTGTCCACGGGCCCACCTGCTCACAGGTAGCATATAGCAGGCACTTGTTTGGTAAATGAGTGGATGAGCTATATTAATCAGATCCAAATATTTCCCCTCTTAGACACAATTCAAGAAAAGTAGCATGTGAAGATAAAAGGATAAACAAAAGGAATTTAAACAATATCAAGATGAAGTTATCAAGATGAAGCTGTTTATGTGAGAAAACAAACCAAGGCTTGTAATTGACTATTCCACCAAAATAAAAAAAGTACAAAGTACTAAGTCTGGGGGAAGCAGAAGGCAGAGGGCAGAAGGTGGCTTGCAAGTCTCAGATACATTGTAAAGTATATTGATAAATATAAAACTTAATATTTACTATAGGAATACAAAGTACATAATTTATCAAAGAGAATTTAGCCTTCAAGAGAAGCAGAGACAAAGCTAAGAGGAAAAAAAGCAATTTGACAGTCCAGAGGCCTGAAATGCAGACAGCCAAGCCTACCGCCAAGCCCCTATTGCAAAAATTCCTGTCACATGTTCCCCCAACAGCTGCAGATTTCTTGATCTTGGCCAAAAGATAAGGCCGTGATTCTCCCCCCACCCCTCCATGTGTCAAAAAGAGAGATTTCCAAAGACAGACTTAGAAACTTAGGAGACTGGCTCTGTCCTCCAGACTCTGCACCTCTGCCAAAGCCCAGGGCTTCATTCCAAAGAGCCAGGGGAAAGGAAAAAAAAAAAAAAAAAACGGCTCTGCCTTTACAATACCGGCCAGCCTTGAGCAGTTTAGCCATTCGAAAAAATGGATGATGGCTGAAGTTAAGGAACCGAGCGTTTGGGAGTCTAAGTACAGCTGAGATGAAAGCAGAGGGTGAAAAAAAAAAAAAAGAAATAAAAGAAAAGAAAACAGAGGAGGCTGACCCTGACCAAAGGAACTGACTTGGCAGCTGTTCATTGAAAAACATGTTGGGATAATATTATTTGTTATTATAAACACTGCAGGAGGGACACCAGCTCTTGTTGTCTTAGGGAAGGGTGAGGAATGTAAGGGGACTAAGAGCCAGAAGGAGTAAAGGAAGCACAACTAAGGCGATCTCTTAAAAGAGAAATAAATGCACCACCCAAAACATATCTGGTACTCAGATAAATTGGACACAGGTATCCAAAATGGCTAAATGCTACCAGAGCTTTCCAAACAGTATGATCCTGAAGACACATAATGAGAAGTTGGGGTCTTAGATTTCAATATGTGCTTCCTGAACTTGAAGTCTCCCTTCATCCCCTTGGCTGCAAGTAACTCGATATTTGAATAGCCCCACCTACATCTGCCGCTGTTCCAATCTATTCTCCTTTTCTGGTCAATTATAGAGAAAGTCTTATTAGGGCCTTCCTATAGAGAAGCAGATGACTGATTATATTTTTAAGATTTTTTTATACTCAATAAGGTGAAGGAGGGGTATAAAACAATGAGAAAACATTTAGGGACAATTATAGAGTAATAGAAACCTGAATTTGAAATAATCACTTGGCAACTAAAGTGGTTAATTTCAATACCAAATCTGAAAGAATTTAGACGGTAGCGAAATTAAAGACAAATTCCAAAAAAAAAAAAAAAAAGTGAAATACATCACTAAGAAGGGAAACTCTCTTTTCCGTTTTCAAAATAGAAATTGTAACACTAACAAAATGGAAATTGGAACACTAGCTGGAAATGTAACCCATCTGAGAACAAAGCTTCCCTGAACCAAGCCACACTACTAGGAAAGGGGCTAAAGAATTACACTGTCACATTACCATCACCCCATTTTCACAAGCTTTTTGTTTGTTTGTTTGTTTTACCATCCTAAGTCCCCCCACCCACCCCAGCACACCTCTCCAGAGGTGCTACAATGCCAGGCTGTGATACTGTGATATAAGAAATGCAGATGCTCCTCAACTTACGATGGCGTTACATCCCAAGAGATCCATCATAAGTTCAAAATATCCTAAGTAGAACATGCACTGAATACTCCTAAGCTACCAAACATCATAGTTTAGCCCGGCCCATCTACTGAATTCTTTTCACTTTCACATCATTGTAAAGTCGAAAAATCGTAAGATAAACCGTCGTAATTTGGTGGCCGTCCGCATATACATTGGGTTTCATCCCTGTTTCCTGACACAAGAGCTACTAGAATTCTTGCAATTTCCCAAGCAATAGAGATGATGGGAGCATCTTTTGTTCTGGACACAAGAACTTCTAAGACCCCTGGAATCTTTAGAGTGTTAAGAGTGTTAAGAGTGTCATTTTGTATATTAATGAGGTGATAGGTGGTGGTGGAGAGAGCCTAGATAGCCCCAGGAGAGGGGCTGGTCGCAAGAGGAGCAACCAGTGATTAGGTTAGAACTCTCAGCCCCACCCCTGGGCCTCCGGAGAGGTGTAGGGGCTGGAGATTGAGTTAATCACCTACGGCTAAGGACCCTGCCTGAGTAATGGCACCTCCATAAAAGCCCCAAACGACAGGGCGGGGAGAACTTCCAGGTTAGTGAACACACATCCATGTGCCAGGAAGATACATGCCCAAGTCAGTGGGGTCAGAAGCTCCTTTGTTTGGAACCTTTTCAGGCCTCGTCCCATATGCCTCTTTGTCTGGAGGTTCATTTGCAGCCTTTATAACATCCTTTATAATAAACCAGTAATAAATAGTAAATAAAGTATTACCCTGCTATAGCAAATTCGAACCTGAGGAGGGGGCTGTGGGAATCCTGATTTGGAGCCAACTCAGATGAAAGTGTGGGGTAACCAGGCAGACCCACTACTTGAGATTGGAGTCTGAAGTGGAGGGTGTGGGCATGCAGTCTGTAGAACTGAGCCCTTACTTAACCTCTGGGGTCCATGAAAACAGATCGTTTCAGAACTGAATTAAATTGTAGGACATCCAATGGGTGTCTGCACAAAACTGGAGAATTGCTTGGTGTGGAAAACCCACACAGAAGCATTCTGAGCAGAGAACATCATGGTCAAACTTGGTTGACTACACTCAAATCTGGAAGTGTTATTTAAGAAAGCTGCTTCTTATTCATTACACCGAACAGAGAAAGTACAAAATATCTATGGAAATGCAGACATTTAGAAAGACATTATGAAATAGCAGAAATCTAGATTCTGACTATCACTCTTCCGTGAAAACGGTAAGTAATCTTGAAGAAAAATGTGTGCTATTAAAGGTGTTGACTTAAAACTTAGAAATTAAAGGGAAATGGACCTTTTATAGCAAGTTTGGAAAGGGGAGTCCCCTTTCATTCCCAAATTAGAAAGCAACATTAGAATGGTGTCACTATATAGTAAGTTTCTTTAAAATAGTACTATCGGTAATTTACAAAAGCCTTTTATAGATAACTAACATTTGATTTAGGAGAAATATTATGACCTAAATGTTTTTCTCTACTTCTAGGAAATAAAATTCTGTACAGAAAAATCAAACTGACTCTACAAATGATTAAAATAAGAGTTCAATAAAATACTAGACACAAAACAATATATAAAAACAATTCTGTTCCGTCCACCAGTAGCAAACAACTAGAAAAATATTTTTAAGTTGCCATTTACACTAGCAACAAAAACTGAGATCTAAGATTAACTCTAATGGTAAGTAGATAACTTCTTTATGAAAGAAAGGATTTTATTGTACAGAAATACATTCACGCAAAAAATACTGAGTACCTGTCATGTGCCAGGCACTGTTCTTAGAGATGGGACATAGCAAGGAGAAAGTCCCTGCTCGCATGGAGCTTAACTCCACTGAGTAGAAGGGAGACAATAAAAAAATAAATACACAAACATGTATGTCGAATGCTATGAAAAGATAGACTAGGATAAAGAAACTGTTTCTGGAAGGCATCTCTGATGAAGTAACAATTGAGTAGAGAACAAAGGAGGTGAAGGAACAAAGGAACTTTCTAAAAGAAAGTTTTCCAGGTGAAGGAATACCAAGTGTAAAGACCAAAAAGAGAATATCGTGTATTCATGAATAGAAAGACTCAATATCATAAAGAAATGAATACTCCCAAAGCAATCTATAAATCCACTGCAATTCCAATACAAATCCTAGCATGTATTTTTGGGAACTTTATAAGATGATCTTATAATTCATGTGCAAGAGAAAAGGGCCAAGAATAGTAAAGTTATATTTTTAAGACAAATCCTATCACATACTAAGGATGATATATTGCTTAAGTAATAATTATAGCATGCTAAAGGAACAAATGGACTAACGGGACAAAATATGGAGCCTAAAAGTAACTCATGCATATTTGTAACCTTAATATATGCAGAGGTAATATAATCAGCAGAGGAAGGATTTAACTATTCTCCAAATGGTTCTAGAAAAAGTAAAATGAGATCACTAAAATTAGAACACGAAACACAAAAACATATTCCAAGTGACTAAAAGACCCAAATATGAAAATCAAATATTTAAAACTTTTGGAAGCAAATAAGAATATCTTTCTGATTTCAAGGTAGGGAAAGAGTTCTTAAACAAGCCACAGAAGCACAAACCATTTAAAAAATGATAAATTCTATAATATTAAGAGAAAAATTGACACGGATAATAGACTAGTGGTTACCAAAAGGGAGGAGGTAGGTGGGGTAAAAGGGGTCAAATATGTGGTGACAGAAAGAAATCTAACTATGGGAGATGACTACACAATGTAAATATATATATATATATATATATATATATATATATATATATACACACACACATATATATGCTTATATATATATATATATATGCTTTACTGTTAAATTGTACATCTGAAACTAGATTTTATTAACCAATGTCACCATAATAAAAACAAAAATTAAAAATTAAATAAATAAAAGAGAAAAATCTGTGTATCACAAGAAACCATAACAAACTAAAAAGACAAGCCACAACTGTTAGAAGATATAGAATCTGAAACTAGTAAAACAAAGAGAGTCTTTATAAAAAAATATGCATGTCAAATATGACTAAATATCAGTAAGGCAAAGACCAACGGCCCAGTAAGAAAAAAAATTTCCGGAATAGAAACCATCCATTCATAAAATAGGATGCACAGTAAAATGTCTAGTGAACTCTTGAAAGATCACATCGCTATCTTAGTAATCAGAAAAATGCAAATTAAAATCTTAACAAAATAACCGTTTCATGTTCGTCAGATCGGCAACACTAAAACATCTGGCTAAACCAAGTGATGACAAGGATATGAAATCACGTAAGTGGCAGCATAAATGGGTACAACCGCTCTGGGTGAGCAACAACAGCCTAAGAAACTGAAAACACTCCTAGCTGTGACCCAGCAATGTCACTCCTAGATTCATACCCCAGGGAAACTCACTCATATGGACGAAGCAACATGCAAAAGATTTCACTGCAGCTCTGGTTACAGCAGTAAAAATTTGGAAATCTAAAAAAGGGTCTATCACTAGCGGACGAAATAATTTGTGGAAATTTCTAAAGAGAGGACTACAAATGACTGAACCTTCAAGACAGGCGAAACAAGTCAAAAATATAACGCTCAAGAAAAAGGGGAAACAGTAGATTCACCTTCATATTTTTTTCCCCCAAAAGTGAAAGATGCCGTAGACTGCCAACGGTCTGCATTTGAAATGACATCTGTCCCAAAAGGCAGAACCACAGCCTTCGTGAATGAAGGTCCTACAATATCGGGTTAATCTATGGAATGGATGGAACAAACGCCTATTCAATCTCCCTATGCCAAAAATCCATGGATTGTGTCCTCGGGATGATAATTTGTGAAATGTTAAATACTAAGAACAAAGAGCACTCTTGATCTAGGGCCAAAAACCAAACAACCTATAATTAAGATTCCTGTCAGGGCTGGCTTTCATAAATTCCACTCAAGGCTACAAAAACAGCCTGAAAGCTAATCCTTATAAAATTCCACATTTCGACTCTCCCTAAAACCAGTCTAATCCTTCCCTGAGAGAGCTTCCCAATGGGACATTTCCTCCGCAGTTCAGGAAATAAGGACAATCTGTTCTCAAACCGAATTTGTGCCGTAGAGGTGATGTCCTACTCCCAGCTCATTTGCATCGCTCATTTGCATATCCCGGCTCCTCCACTAACAGAGGCAGTGCTTCTTGCGACCAGAAGGGGGCAGAGCGACCCCTTGAGCAAAACACCTGAAATACGGCTTCCATCCTTAGATTTCTGTTAGAGGAAGCTGTCTTCAGATCAAAAGTACTTCTTCCAACAACCTCTCCAGGAATTTATCATGTAGCATAAGACAGACAATCAATGAATTATAGTGACGTGCCTTATTCTACATAATGGGGACAAAATAGTAAATTACACAGACAGATTTCTGAACTCAGGGAGTTTACGCAGGAAAGAGGTCCAGGAGAGCAAGGGTGGGAACAGAATGGTGGTATTGAAACTGAAAAAGGAAACTGGGCCTTGTTGGTTCCGTCAATAGGTATAGGCTTTAACCTGAGCTCAAAGGAGGCTCGACGAGGCTTGTGAGCTGAGATCAGATTTTTTTGTTTAGAAAGATCGCTCTGGCTGTGATGTAGAGAATGGATTAGACGTGGGTAAAATCAGAGCCAGGGAACAAGCAGACATCCAGGGGTGAATGGCTTGAACGAGAGTACTGAGAAAGAGAAGAGCAGCTGAGGACACCCAGAAGCTGGCCTGGCACCCACTCCTAGGCCTTACTGCACTCACATAGAACATAATTTCACCGAAAATTAAGACAACATCCCCCTGTGATTATGACAGAGCAAGACGAAACGAGACCATTCCATGATCATGTCTAGACACAGATCAAGACATGAACACTGCCCAAATCAATCACAGGAGTCCAAATGCCTCCCTGTCCTGGCTAATATGAGTCACTGCTGCTGCTTCACCGATTATAGCTTTAGCCTCATTCCAGTCCTCTAAATAAGACTTATTAAGACATCAGATGATAAAATGATCCCACTTCCTAAAAACAGCCATTCCCGAGGAAAGCCCCACTTGCTTAAACCCTCTCCAGCACCTAACACAAGTCCAAATCTTGCAAGTTCTTTCTAATGCCAGCTTACTAAGACACCCCATGGTTCCCCACGTGCTCTTCCTCGCTATAACAAGTAACAAATCCATCTTGCTCCAATGCGAGGGTGTTCCTGGCAGTCTTTAGCTGGACACCATTCACAGGGTGGTGGCAGTGGGGCAATGACCTCATTTCTAGCTTAGGCGATTTGAGTAAAAGAGGGCACAGTCGAGAAGGAACAGATTTGTAGGGAAGATGATGAATTCTCATCTCCCCAGAGACCAGGCTAATCCTCCCCAGTGTCGTGTTTCTCCACGATCCAAGAAATTCTGTTATTAAATTGGGCTGTGTTCGTCACTGAGGTTACAATCTTCCCAGTTCCCCGCAAAGCACTGGTCGTTTGCCTCACCCACTCTATTAAGCGAAGCAGTGCCTCTTGCTGCCAGGTGGGGGCAGTGTTGCTCCTTGAGCAAACCCGTCAAACTTAAGAGTAGCTCATTTGATAAGTAATCAATGAATTGAGGCTGGAAAAAAAAATCATTCAAATTGTATAGAGATAAACTAATATATATTGAGTCCATTGTGTCATGTATTCTGTTAGGCAATAGAGATACAATGATGGTTTACACAGACATGACCTCAGGGAGTTTAAGGTGGGCAGGCAGCGTGGTCTAGACTTGGAGAGGGGGTGGTAGTAAGGAAATTGGCAAAGGAAGCAGAGTTTTAACTTTAGCTTAAAGACTATGAAGGGGCACTGAAGGACTATGAGCTGAGACATGAGACTTGACCAAATTTTTTATTTGCAAGATGGAGAAAGGATGAGAAAAGAGGAAAACAGAGTCAGGAGCCAGAATAAGACCGCTGTAAAAACTTCAGGGTGGATGTGGTTCCATAGTGTACACGCAAAAGGTCTTGGGTTCGTGCCTCAGTGGAGCCACAGTCCATGGTCTATGGCCATGTGGCCACGCCACTCTGAATAAGATCCATGTCTGATCTTGAAAGCTAAGCTAGATCAGGCCTCCTTAGTACTTGGAAGGGAGACCACTAGGAAGACCAGGCATAAATAATTAAAAAAATAAAATCTTTGGGATGATCTCTAACTGCCAAGAATAGTAGCTTTTTGGGGGGGAATATTATAAAGATTTTTATGTATGGGCCTTGCTAAGGACTATTAGCCTGAGAGCACAGCATCAAGAAGCCCTGAAACATTGCTCTAACTTCAGAGAAGGGGATGGGCGCTCACTCAGGCAGAGGAGAAAGCTCAAGTACCTCTGATGCATTAGACAGACGTTCCAATTCGGGTGGATACAGTTCAAAGATGAATAGTTTTGTATCAAATGGAAAGAATGCATAGAAAAGGTTGGTTGAGGTGCCATACCCCTTGGTGTCAGGTAGTTTTAATTAGGATCTGGAAACAAATTACTTCAAAACTCTTTGATGTAATTGTTTTTTATTAGGCTATAGAAAGAGCTGGCATTGTTATCTATAATCACTGATTTTTAGTGTTGAAACTGTAGCAGATATATTATCCCTCACGGTTTGTGCCTTAGTAAGAAAGCATAGGAAGGGGCACTGTTCTCTCTTGCTTACTGATTAAGTCAGAGCTGAAGCATTGTTTCTTCTTAGTGCTTACCCCTTTCACCCCCTTTGTAGCTTCCAAAAAGAACGTCCAGTTTTTGACATTGCCCCTTTCTAGTGCATTCTATGTCACTCCACAGAGACTGCAAACTCACCGTCGTGGCCACCTTTGGCTCACGGGCATATTTTGATTGGTTCATAGAATGTGCTTAAAATTTGAAGTTAGACACCAACACTTAAAACGAGCAAAGAAACATGCAGTTCTGGATTTCTGGATTCTCTTGTTCAGATTTTTTACACTGAGACAATACTCTAGCAAGGCAACTGTTGGAGCTAAGAAAGGGCTGCCTAGGTTCGCCAGAGGCCCCACCCAGTTTGTATCGCTTATCTACATTACTTACACTTTTGTAGGTTATGTGAGTTGGAGACCCCTGACTTAAGCCCTTCCCTTCCCATTTCCACTGCCATTACACTTGTTAGTACAGAATCCACTTAACCTATTACCTAAACTATTGTGACAAGCTAATTAAAATCCAATTTATCACCTCCCTGCTCAAAAGGTTTCACTGGCTTTTTTCTAGCTACAGTTCAAATTATTTAGCTTTGCACACTAGGCCCTCATGTGGTCTTTCCCAGGAAATCATTTTCAGTTTTATATTTTATATTAACCCACCTTTCCTGAATATATCCATACACTTCCTTTCTTTTCCAGCTCCAAGCCTGTGCTCAAATTGTTTCTGTAACTGGAATTCCCTCCCCCCAGTGTGTTTATCTACCCTTCAAGGCTCAGACATTCCAGAAAGCATTTCTAATTCCCATTCCCATATACCATCTCCCTAAGCTGGTCTGTCTACTCTGGGATTTCTAGATTTCCCATAGTTTATCAGTTCTATTTTCTACACGTTTTGTTACAACTTTTAAATCATGTACTTGACCTAGAAATAGTTATTGAGTAAATGAATTTATTCCAATTTATAACAACTTTGTACAAACTGGAATCTGTCAATATTGTGTATAGTGTCATTTGTTATGTTACCCTGGGACATATGAAACAATATTGTTCCCAAAGATGTAAAAATTGGTTCTTGGTTGGAAAAGGGTGGGGGGGGGCAGGAAAATCTTAGATATGAAAAAGTTTTCTGGCTCTCCAGAGGGCCACAGTACTCAAGCAGATATACAGTATATCAGTGGTATTAAAAATTTGTGGGAGGGGATTAGAGGAGGAAATGTCTCTTTAACACTCCTGGGAGGGAAGACAATAATGAAAAATGATTGAGGAACAGTACCCAGGGATTTGTTTCCTGTGTTATTTGCTTGCTCCCCTATTGCCTTGAGAACAGGGAGTGATGACATCAGTAAAGCACAATGAGGATGCTTGGCTCCAGACAGAATCGGATTGCCTGCATTTTCACCTTGGCTTTGAAATTTCTTAGCTGGGTAACACCAAGCAAGTTCCTTAACCTCTCTAGGTGTCATTTATAACATCACCTTAATATCTTCCTCCTACAGTTGTAGGTTAAGTGAGTTCATACAGAATAGCACATACAAAGAGCTTAGTATGTTTATAAAACTTGCAGGAGCACTAGGTGTTTACCACAAACAACTGATGAGCGAATGCTGGCTGTTCTCAGGTGAGACTTGCAGGCGGCTCTGCAAGAGCTCTTTACACCTGGGCCCCTCGTCTACAAAATGGGGGTAGTTATTGTAAGACGAATCGATTCACGAAGTGTGCTTAAAACGGTGCTCCTTATGTTAACCTTGCTACAAGCCAAGATTCCAGAGAAATCGGACCGGAGAGTCGGACATTAATGGCCAGTCAGGAAAAATCAGACCCTGTCATAAGACTCAGGTGGAGCACCTAGCGCCTGATTCACCTCCTGAAAGGTCTCCCCGCAAAGGACCCCCAACTGAGAGCCCTGCCCAGGCCCCACCTCAATAAGATGTGCTTGCGCGCTGCTTTAAGGCGCATGCGCCCCTTTTTCGCGCCGCCGGGGGCGCGCACTCCGCACCCGCCTTCTCGGGAAATCTCTACCCACAATTCCCCAGGCTCGCACGCGCTCTCTGCGTACGCGTGCGCCGACCACAGTCCCGCCCCCAAATCCCGTGGGCCTCTGCGAAGCGGTACTTAAGCGTCTCATTGTGCGATTTCGGCCTCGTTTGACCGTTGTTCAAGGTGAGTTCTTGTATTTTAGGTCGAGGCATGGGTTTACCTACTTCATTGATGGGGTGTGATCATGGCCTACAGGCCTCGAAGCTGCTGCAGGGCTTTGTAAAAGACAAAATGGCGGTGGCGGGTGGTGCTGGCGGCCC
Source organism: Macroglossus sobrinus (assembly GCA_004027375.1). Lineage (NCBI taxonomy): Eukaryota > Metazoa > Chordata > Mammalia > Chiroptera > Pteropodidae > Macroglossus > Macroglossus sobrinus. The sequence continues at coordinate 622,627 of PVKZ01000715.1, read as the reverse complement.
TCTCTGTGATGAGAACCTTTATCACAGACCTGTGCTGAATTCCGTGAGGATAAGAAACTCTGATGAGACTGGCCTTGCACTGCCGATGCAGTTGTTGCTCTGGAAAACAGCGTTTGCGAAATACCCGGCGCTGACCTAATGTTCTCGTCTGCAGGGTTCAGGCGCAGTTTCGCACGTTGAAGAACCAAAAAAAGCCCTCTTGTTAGAGTAAGTGCTTAAGACCTTCCCTTACCACTACTCATTGTTGCGTGTGGAAGGAAATCCTATGGAATGTGCTACGGGGATGATTTTAAGTACTGAACTCTCTCTTTCTGATGGATTAGTGGAGAAAACGTAACACTTCTGAGTAGCACCATGTGCAGCAAATGTTGGGGTTTTTCGGAGGTGTTAAGACACGAACAAGGTATAAAACTAAGTGGAAGGTGCTCTTTTGTTGCAGATGTGCTTCAGTTTAAAAGAAATTATAGTCTGGAAGATGGGTCAAGATTTAGCCCCGTGCAAATCAAACATTACAGTGATGCTCCAGGTGTGTATACAATGTTTTATGCAATTATGGGTAGGGACACAGTGGATGGGGTGTCAAATTGGGCTGGCCACTCTGTGATGAATATAAAATGACAAGCATATGACTGAACTTAAAAGTGATGTCATCTTATTACTGAGAAGTGGGCCAAGAGTACTCAGTGGTCTTTGAAAGCTTATCAGCGGGTACATAAAATGCCTCTCTTTTCTGCCTCTAGCATCTTATCACCAATCCTGAGGGATTCAGCCGCCTCCCAGGGTGATGACAGGTAATTGTTTAATTGGGGGATTATGTACCTCTCTCCAGTGTTCCCCACAACCAAGAGAGCAAATGGCCAGTGGAGCAGTGTTGCCATTTTGCTCCTTCTGGCTTGTTTCTCTTGGAATAATTTTCCTGGGGAGGGAGAGAACCCAGCAGCACAGCTGGTTTTTGAGAGGGTGTGCTTATCCCCTCGCCTATATGTCACTGTCAGATGATTTGAATTGTTAACTGATGCTCTGTGAGGTATGACAGTTGATAGCATGTTAGAGTTCTGATGACAGTTTCTGTTAATGAATAAATGTTATTCCATCCCAGTATTTTTAAATAATCATTTGCTCCTTATTCACAGGTTGTCATGATGATGACATATTCACCTATCTGAATGGTGAGTTGCTTCTAATACTGTGTGGTAAATTAACATACATGTGAATCCATTGTCCAAAGGATAAGTAATCGTGGGGTGTTTTGGTTTCTAGAGCCCTGATTGACTCATACAGCTTTCTGGTTCCTCTTATTCCTTGTAATGATGTTTTTTAATCTCTCGTCTTTCCTAGATGCCCATTGATCTGCCCAGGGTTGAACTTGTGGAAAGACCTATAAGTGGTGAGTACTTGTAGCTTGGTTGTAGCTTGCCCCAGAGTCCAGTGCCAGTGAGGAGTGCAAACATCCTGTCTTACCCCTGTTCTAGCCCCAGAGCCAGTAATGGTGAACCCACTGGGGTTAGCTGGGAGAGAGGATGAGAATTTGTTCCTTAAGGAACTGTCTGAGGTACAGCAAATGCCTAAAGATTGCGTTTGCTTAGTATTTTTTAGCCCATCCATCTGTTAACCGTAGCCAGAACAGCTTTGGCTGTTTGAAATATTTTACTAATCACATGCTCTCATTTAGGAGCAGTTTGTTCCTGTGTGCAACTGAAAAGCTACCAGAATTGAAAGGTTAGTTGATTGATGTCTGGCTTATGCCACTAAGTAGTCAGTTTCTGTGATGAATCAAACTAGCTCACTATGACATACATAATGAAAACATTTGAACACCTGAGAAACTGGAGAAGACGGACGGTTGGGGCGGGCGGAGTGCCCTGTGTGAGGAACTTTTATCACCCACAGCTTTCTTTCCCTAGGTTTTGTTACCAGTCACCTGCTGGTCCGCTCAGAGGTGAGTGGCTTCCACATGTGTTAGCGTACACAGCATGCTGGGGAGAAACATGCCTTTTTAGGCTCTTTTATGATGACTTACATGGAATCTCGTTCGGCTGATGGCTTGCTGTTGAGACTTGGAAATCTGATTTTTTAGAAACTGGTGGGAACGACTGATACAGGAAGTAAGCATAATAAATAAGCATTGCTGACTCAGTCTTGTTTGTTTCAGGTCCAGCACCTTCTCTGGAGTCCAAGAATGATTTGAGGTAAATCCCTTTGCAACACTTTATTTTATGGCTGCTATATAAAAATTTTCCGTTTTTATAGTATGGCTTTTTGACCTGGATACCTTTGCAAAGACATAAACCCATTGGCTTAATCCAGAGTTTATCTCAGACCATTCCTGAATGACTCACCAGTGATGAGTTCAATACCGCCCCAGTCTGATCACTGTGACTGAAAGGTATTTTCTGAGCTGTGAGCTTGCCTTGGAGTGAAAAGTGACAATGGGAAATTATCGAATAGGCTTTACAGCCATTTGGAAGTTCTTTGGACTAGTTGATGATTCCTATAATACGTGTGTGTTAAAACCTACACAGCCCATACCACGTGTGCCTTCCCCCTCCAAGAACAGGGACTTCTAGGGCTGGTTAAGAGACTAGTTCCCATTCTTTTGCAGGGAGAATGTAAGCCATATTTCTTCTGCTCAACTCCAGTCTGAAGTTAGAGGTGAGTAAATTTAGATGCAAGGTATGGGCCAAGCTAAAGTATCCCAGTGAGGAGACATTCACACGTCTTACCTCCTGTCTTTGTCCCAGAGCCTGTAAAGGTGAACCCACTGGGGCTGGCTGGGGGAGAAGAGGAAAGTTTGTTCCAGAAGGAACTGTCTGAGGGATCATAAAGATTTTTAAACATGGGAAAGGGAGGATTAGATCACCTATTAAAATATTGTATTCTACCCCTTCCCTACCGCAGGTCTACAGAAAGAACAAAGTCTGTTTAATGGTAGGTATCTGCTTACTATTGGTGTTTATTATTTAATATAGACATAAAGGCTTAAACAGAAAATCCATCTAGAGGTATAAATTGATTTAAAGGTCAGCCCCTAATAAATGATAGTGAATATTCTTTCCCATGTAGTAAGAACTTTTCTTTTTCTCTATAGGAATTCAACTCCTGGGGGACATCAAAAGGAATTTGGAATTTTCAAGTCATTTTTTGTACAGACTAGCAGTTCAGATTAGTATATAATCATTTGTCTTGTCGTTGTGAATAAAATGTTTTTTTAATCTTTACTGTGATTCATGTGTATGAGTGGGTCTAGCTGTTCACCAAAATATGTGGCAACTTCCAGGCCATCTCGCAGTATACAGTTGGCATCAAACATCTAGTTCTTCAAATAATGCTATATCTGAGCAGAAAACTTGCAAACGGCTGCTTGAGAGTTTAATTTCCAAATGGGTTATGTGACCTTGGGCAAGGTGGCTTTGGCTTTGGGATGAAGAGGGCAGTGGGGATGGATGAGGGGTGGGGGTGTGGTGAATGTATGGTTTAGGTCAGTGATTTGGAGGGGTGGGGGTGTGGTGAATGTATGGTTAGGTCAGTGATTCAGAGGGGTGGAGGGGTGGTGAATGTGTGGTTAGGTCAGTGATTCTCACTCTCTAAAGCACCTGTGTGGTTTTCTAAACCTGGAGGGTGAAATCTGCGTGGATGATGTATGCACTACTCCCCACCCCACCACCAGGCAATTCTGGTGTCAGTTCTCAGATGACCACACTAAAACATTTCTCAAATTTGACAGGATGGATACTGAATGATGCAATAAAGGATTCCCACCTACTTTAACATTTACATACATAAAGATTAGTCATCTAGGGGATTGGCTCCAAAATCCAAGAACACTCAATTCCCTCCTATAAAATATATAGCCTATGCACACTCGTAGCTTTGCATCTCTGGATTACTTAATGCCTAATAAAATGTAAACACTGTATAAGTAGTTGTATTTGGGTAATGATAAGGTCTATTCAGAACAGATAAAACCATCATAGACCTAACTACATAGTACATATCAGTAACTTTTACTTTCATCTGCAATTGATTTAATCAGTGGATGTGGTGGGCCAACTATGCATTTTGTCAGAACTATAGTACAAGAAAGGCAACTGAAAAGACTTCAGTGGTAGCCATGCAGATGTGAGAGTTGCCATCAGTAATACAGCCACTAGAAGTAGAGCGTTGGTCCTGAAAGATCAAGAAAACACCCGTGCCAGGACATGGTGTCATCAGCATTTAAAGATGGGACAGGACCCTGCAGATTTGGTAATGGGGAGAGAACATGGCCCACATGGGATGAATGGTGTGTCAAAGCTACAAAGATATCAGAACTAAGAAAATGACTGCAAGCAGGTGTGTGGAGCTTGAACTACAGACCACTGTGTATTACCTCGTCTTGCCCTGTCACCACCCCTGAAAGGAAGGTGACAGAAGCATCCTCAGAGGAAACAGGCAAGGAAAAGAAGCAAATTGCCCATTTTCACAGAAAATAGGGGAGGAAGATCAGTCGCCAAAGTCCCAGGGGCTTAACCATCAAGGCAGCCTGTTCTAGGAGCTGATGCTGCAACTCAAACCCAGATCTGGGAAAAGTAGTAAGAAAGTGATGGTGCCAAAGCAAGACTGAGGCTGGCACAGGGGCCAGGCAGGATCCACTGGAAGTGTGTGGTAGATAACAAAGCCTTGAATGCTTTATTTGGCAAACGAGGAATTTAAGGCCCAATTTAATGGTTATATGGGCTAAGAAATTAAAAAACGTGAAATAAACAATATGGAGAAAAGAGGGAAGCGCCAGAATGATTGAGGCCTGGCTCCTCACGGTTCATCTGCACGCTGGTGACAGGACTGCAGCATCTCTAGCCTGGACTTCTTCCCTGAACTCCAAGTGCAGCCAAGCAGTCTTGACCGACCCACCTGCTATCCAGTCAGCTATTCAGAACCTTGATCCTCTGTCCTGTCCATCATGTCTACTGCCTAGTCTCCCCATGTCAATTAGTGGTAACAGCACCAATAAGCTGCTCCATCCCAAACCCAGCAATGTACTCACCAGAAGAACCAAGGCCTTGCCTTTGCCTTTGGGTTACGTTTGAGAAGAGGGAGAGGCAAAATGAGACAGCCAGCAAATAAGATGGTTTGAAATAGCACAGCGGTTCTCAACCCAGGGGGATTGTGGCCACCATGAGACATTTAGCCAGGGCCCTCTTGGACAGCTCTTAGAAGGGCCTGCCACAAGGCCCCTAGGAATTCTGGATTCTGTTCCTCCACTTAACGTGGCCTCTTTTTAGGTGTTTGGACACCTTCAGTCAGATTTTCTGTCTCTTCAGGGCTGTGGTTGTACACTTGTAGATTAGCAGATGGGATTCATGGGACCCTAAGAATCCCTCCAGAAATTGTAGGTAAAATCATGTAAGACAAATGTGCATTTATTTGTGGAAGGCCTTCAACAGATTTTCTGAAGGGTGGAGGGATACAATAAAAATTAAAAACTTCAAGTTGACTAGGCACTTTGACCTGTTTCATATTGTGTTGGGTTTTAAGTTGATGTCTTTCTCACAGATGCCAAATAAATAGGAAGTCAAAAATTGTTCCATCAATTAGTATGGAAGAAAGTATCATTAAAAATAAAAACAGTTTAAAGAATTAAGAGGAGGATGTAAATTGGAGACAGTTTCTGTAAGCCTTTGAACACTACTGGTTAATGGATAACAGTTTCATGAAAGTAAAACATTTAATTACAAAATTATATGTGCCCATTAAAAGAATATTCTTCCCTTGGACTCGCTTTGCCTGTCACCGAAGCCAGTCATTTTCTGTGAACTTTTCCACTTCTCTCCACCTCTGCCACCACAGCCACCTTTATCTCTGGGCATGGAGTCACAGGAGCTTTCTCCCAGTTCTCCCAGTAGACTATAAGCATCATGAAAACAAGGTCCATGTCTGATTTCGTCGATCATTGTAGAGTGCCTGCTCAATAAACATGGACAAATGGCTTTCCACGGAGCAAATGTATTTTCAAGTTCTTGTGGATTCCTCACCATCACCCTCCAATATTCATGCAGGAAGAAGCGGGGATAATAGCAAGAGCGGAGAAGCCACGCCCCCACTAGTCTGCTTCAAAGAAGTAACAGGCTACTGCTAACCGCAGGGAGACCCCACTGGGGATCTGCCCACCCAGAGATGGGCTGCTTAACTGTAGCCTGGGCAGAAGGGGTAAAGCCTACTCAGCTGGAAGGCTGTGGCTTGTCCCAGGTTGGGTCTTGCAGAATTTGGAGAAGGTTGAGATGGAAAGAAACTGAATTTCGCTTTTGTCCTAGTGTTAGTTTTTTATTGCTGTTGTAGCAAATTACCACAAACTCAGTTACTTAAAACAAATTTATCTTACACTTTTGGAGGCCAGAAGCCCCAAATGGGTCTCGATGAGCTAAAATCAAGATGTATCAGCAGAGCTGCATTCCCTTCTGGAGGCTCAGGGAGAATCATTTCTCCACCTTTTCTAGAGGCCACCCTGCAATGACCCCTTTCCATCTGCAAAGCCAGCAGCGGCTCACTGAATCCTCATGCTGCATCTCTCTGACACTCGAGTCAGCTGCCTCCTTCTATCCTGTATAAGGACCTCTGTGACCACACCAGAGGGGCCCACCAGATAATCCTGGAGAATCTTGCCTTAAAATCCTTAATTACATTTGCAAAGTACCTTTTGCAACATAATGTAACACATTGAGAGGTTCTGAGAATTCGGACGTGGGCACCTTTGTGTGAGGAGGCATTATTCTGCCCACCACACTCCCCTTGATTCAGCCCTTCCTTAGAGGCTCTGGGTTTACTTATCAGAACCTTCAGAAACTGCTTCTGTTTATTATCATCAAGACACAGAACTAAGAACCTTGATCTCTTCTCTAAAGTCATAGATTATCAAAAATTTTTATCCTCCCTCCCCCCCTAAGAAAACAGGATCTCAAGTCCCTTTCCAGCCAGGGCCTTTCATAGAGCGGGGCTTTGCTTTGAGCCTATAAAAGAACTGCTCATTTAAATTACTTCCATTGGCCTCGGCCCCTCTGCTCTGCCGCTGGATCCTGGGTTTAGGAATCAGGAAAGTCTGAAGAAATGTTCTTTCTCAGGGCATCTGTTCCCCTCTGTGAAGGGTCAATGGTGGCTGATGGATGGTACAAACAGCAAAGTGTAAGTGGGGTAGGGGTAGACGTGACAAGTCGGGGGCGGGAGAGGCACAGAAGGGAACCGAGAGCCCCAGGATGCGAGGGGAACGCAGTCCTAAATGCCAGCTTCACCTTGTGTCGTCGGTTCTCACAACCTCCCCCCTTAAGCGCGTGTTCTGATTCTCCCATTTAACAGAAGAGATAGGAGCCTATGCAACGTGCCTCATGTCATCAAGTCAGGAACTGGCGGGAAGGGATCCCAACTCGGCAATGTGGACTCCAAAGCTGGTGATCGGGAACTGAGGGCTGTCCAGATGTGTCCTGGCCGCGGCGAGCCGCACCTTCACCTAATACAGATCACCGCCCGCCCGCCCCTAGAGGGCGCCTGAAAGCCTTCGGACTGGGAGACTAACGCCACAATCTGGGAGAAAGAGACCGTGCAGGCTTTGAAATCACGACTTGTAGGTGAACCAATCCCAAGAATGTAAAAAAGCGGAGGGGCGGGTTTATGCAAAATATACCAAGCCTGTGAGCTGGCTGGAGAAGGAGTGAAAAAAGTCCTGTTTAAGGTCTGTTTTAAAGAATCTAGTTATAATTTTAAATAAAATAATAAGAAATGAAGTTTAAGAAGTATTACTTTTTGAAAAAGAATCGAATTGTTAGTCCATTATAATCACCACAATCGTAAAAGTAGTAGTAAGGGTAAGGCCGTCCAGGAGACGGCGTTGAGAGTATCGCTTCTCGGCCTTTTGGCTAAGATCAAGTGTAGTATCTGTTCTTATCAGTTTAATATCTGATACGTCCTCTATCCGAGGACAATATATTAAATGGATTTTTGGAATTAGGAGATGGAATAGGAGCTTGCTCCGTCCACTCCACGCATCGACCTGGTATTGCAGTACTTCCAGGAACGGTGCACCCCCTACTCGGGGGAATAACTCTAGTACAAAGGAAAGATTCTGCATGTAAACGAGTTTTTTTTTTAAAGTATTAGTATTTTCACTTTATGTTAAGACTTAATTCCCCGTGGGAAAATGAGCGTGGTGTTTAGCTTTTCAGAATTTGGTTCGAATATACAAAAAGGTAGGCTGGTAAACCTAAATCCATCAGCGTTAAAAAAAACCTGGTTGTGTTCCTGACTTTACAACGAAGAAAACGGGACACCAGGCGATGGTTGGATCTTCCCCCCGACCCCAAGTTAGAGGATTTTAGGGCAAGTTGGAGTTTAGATTTCACGTAGCTTAGTGTTTTGATAGGCTCAATACAGATTTTAGGGCTGTGTGCTAATAGGTCAACATCAGATCTGGACTCAGAAGTATACCCAGGGTGCCCTTGCCTTGGTAATACAAAAATCAATGTGGAATGTTAAGCTCAGAGCTTACTGGCAGCTCTGAAGCTGCGTTGTAAATCAAGGCTGCTTCTCTGTGGAGGACTTTGATCTGCCAGGGAAAAAGGATGCTTTAGTCTTACTGATGTAATTTCAAACAGTAAAGTTTCTGATAGTCTCTGATTTCAGAGAACAAAATTTCTCAATAAGGAAACAGTTACTCAAAGAAGGGGGCCATTACATTTTAAAGCCATGGCTTATCCTTGGGAGAAATATTGTTTCTGTTAACTTTGCTGATTTTTACTCTTAGTTTGAGTTAATTTTTACTAGCACCAACCTCAACGTGAGGAAACAAAAATGACCCCCTTACTTCCAAAGACCTTTCCAAAACAGAGATGTTTTAAGATCCTCGATTTCATTTTCCTGTCTTCCTTCGTTCTGTGTCTTTTATACTCGGGATGAAACTGTTGTGGCGCAGATGAGAACACAGACCCGCAGAGCCGAATCAGAGAGAATTAAGAGCCTTTATTAGCCGGCCAGCGACTGACTCTCTACCACGCAGGGTTAGAGATCAGCCCCCAGCCTCCAGAGGAGGCAGCTTATAAAGTCTCCAACTACATCCTTGAATAAGCAAGCAAGCAGATTACAGAAAGCAGTTACAGTCTTGCACAAAGATAAATGTATTAATTCGGGGGACTCTCAGATCAAACTGGGCCTAGCAGACAGTTTCATTATCTGCACCTTGGAATGTTGTGTTCCTCCTTGAGACTGGAGCCTGGAGATATCACCTTCCTGTAGCTGGAGAAGTTCCACTTTTATAAAACTATGTGCCACAATAGTGATTTAAATCGTTTCTAAATTGGGTTCATTTCTTGTTTTGTACCAAAAAAAAACCCAGAAACATATACCATGATGCTTTAGAGCAGGGAGGACTAGGCCCAGCTTCGCGGTCCACCTAGGATTCGCGTTCCACTCCAAAAGGAAAACGGTCAAGTTACTCTTCAGATCACCGCAAACAAATATCTCCAGATTTCGTTTTCGTAAAGCAAACCCTGGCGGAGCAGGAAAATGATCTGTGCTCCTTCGGCTCTTTAAAACTCCCAGAAATGGCCTTGGTCCTGATCCCACTCGACGCGCGCTGGTGACGCGAGCCCTGCGCCGGAAGTGAGGCTGGAGCCGCTGGGCTCAGAGATGGCGGCTGCCGGGGCGCGTTGGAATCATGTATGGGTCGGCACCGAGACGGGGATCCTAAAAGGTGGGTATCATGGCCCGACAGGGGGAAGTAGGGAGGTCGCCAGCTCGCGACCCCCGTGCGATTGACGCCCGCGTCCCGCAGGGGTGAATCTTCAGCGCAAACAGGCGGCGAATTTCACGGCGGCGGGACAGCCGCGGCGCGAGGAGGCGGTGAGCGCCCTGTGTTGGGGCGCGGGTGGCGAGACACAGGTGAGCGGCTGCTGGCCAGGCCGGAGCTGGGGATCCGGGGCGCCGTAGCCCTGCTCTCCTTGACATTCTGCACTTCGCTCCACGCAGATCCTTGTGGGCTGTGCTGACTCGACAGTGAGGCACTTCAGCACCGAGGATGGCAGATTCCAGGGCCAGAGGCACTGCCCCGGCGGGGAGGGCACTTTCCGAGGCCTCGCCCAGGTCGACGGGTAAGACCGAGCCCCTCAGAGAGAGCTCCCGCCGAATAACGGCGATCAGCCCTTAGGTGACACGGGCCTGGGCTGGGTTACTGGGGGACCTGTGTCCTGCCCCTTTCTTTCATTCCTATAAGAAGCATTTATCAAGCATTGGGCGAAATGCAAGGGCTGTAGGTAAACCAGATAAACACAGTACCTACCTTCATAGAGTTTGCACCCTCCAGGGATTTTCTCCTGATTCTGTAATCTCTAGAGTGTCCCTTAGCAAATCATTCAATAGTTTAGAGGATGTTTTTCAATGGGGACTGACAATCACCAATAAGGTGATGAAGCTGCCAAAGTAAAGGATAAGACAGTGCTAGTGGTTTAGGTTACTGGTCTAGCTTACTTTCAAAGATGAAGAGAGGTGGTTGTGACAGGATGTGTAGGTTCGATGGTGATAATTCTGACAGGTGAGGTCTAGGAGGCTGTGAAGGATTGGTAGAATTTCAACAAGTTAGAGAAAGGGGTAAGTGCATTCTAGGAAGAGCTTACTGCCTGGGTGGAAGCCAGTGATTGGTGTCAGGCTACAGGGTACCTTTCAAGGAAGATGTAATAGCTTTTGGAGGTTGAAGCTAGCTTAAAAAGCATTTAAATACAAGATGGGCAAGGTTCCTAATTGCAAAGGGTTTTAAGTGCCAGGCTGAGAGATTTGCACTTTTGTTTTTTGGTGGTGAGGAGTTACTGGTTTTTGAGCGAGCAGTGCTGTGGCCAGAGCTCTGAGCCTGTAAGAGTGTGGAGGATGGAGAGAGAGCAGCTGGGAGATGTTTTGACACAGCCCAGGCAAGCGATACAGAGCCTGAACCAAGATGGGGAGGGTGGGCAAATGTGAGAAAGAGCACAGGCTCAGGCTGTACAGCTCCCGAGGTAAGGCTTCTGCTTGGGCTTCTGCGGAGAGGTACTTTGAGGGAGAAGTTGATGTTTAGTGTCTGGAACCCAGTACAGGGAACTCAAGAGAAGAAGAAGACTTTGGTCAAACCCTACATCCAGATCAGTCCCATTTTAGTCCTTTCAGAGTTACTGATCCTGACCCTTGGTGTCCGACTCAGGTTTCAGAAAGACTTGCGGGCCAGGTACCCCCAGATGTAGCTGTGGAGTACAAAGGCACTCTTCTTTGGAGTATCACAGACTTGATTTCCAGCTCTGGTTCTGACATTTACAGCCAAGTAGGCAAATCTTTTAATTGCTCAGAACTTCAGTTTCCTCACCTGTAAAACGGGCAGACCTTTGCTCTGTTGAAGAACTTAAATAACAGACAGGAAGCTGGAAGTTGTCAAGCCCTGTCCAGACCCGAGTTACCTGGAGGCTTCCTTTGGAGTCTAGTTAATTTGGGGGTAGGCAGAGTGGGGCTAGAGAATACTTTCACACTTCATTTATTTATTTTTTTAACCTAACTCTATTCTCCCTCTGCCTGCAGTACCCTCATCACATGTGTGGATTCTGGGATTCTCCGAGTCTGGCGTGACAATGACAAGGAGACATCCACTGACCCAGTGAGGTTCCCCCGCCTGCCCTGATTCCGGTGGTTGGGGAAGGCTGGGACCAGGGTAGGAGCTGAGTGAGGGCTTTCAGGGAGGAAGATTAAGGACTCTGCAATTGACTCTAATCTTTGCTCTTTTTAAAATTATTTCTTTGAATTTTTATGAGAGTTTATTTGAGCCAAACTGATGACATATTGGGAAGCAAGATCTCAAATGCTCTCTAATCTTCCCTCTTATCTCCCATTCTTTTCAGCTCCTGGAACTGAGGGTGGGCCCTGGGGTGTGCAGGATGCGCCAGGACCCAGCGCGCCCTCATGTAGTTGCCACAGGTGGGAAGGAGAATGCCTTGAAGGTGTGGGACCTACAGGGGTCTGAGGAGCCTGTGTTCAGAGCCAAGAATGTAAGTGACAGGAGTGGGGAGGGGCTGGGTCTTAGGTCCACAGAGGCTGAGGCCACTGTGAGTCAGAGAGCAGGTGGGCTTTAGGGGATGATGATGGAGGGCTGAAGGGAGTGGCACACTGAGCTCCCCACAAACCTGTCCCCTGTCTACCCACCCCACCAGGTACGGAATGACTGGCTTGATCTGCGAGTTCCCATCTGGGACCAGGACATACAGTTCCTCCCTGAGTCGCAGAAGCTCGTCACCTGTACAGGGTACCACCAGGTGAGACCCCAACCCACCCCGACGTCCTGGGCTTACACATCCTCCTGGAAAAACAACCTCCCTGCGTAGGCACGGCCCCATCCTTTTTCACAGCCGTCCTCACCGTCCTTCCATCCCTGAGCTGTCAGAGGGATGCATTCTGAGATGGAGTTTCCTGAACAGTCTGACTCTTCCTTTTTCTCCTACCTAGAAGAGAGGAGAGGTGAAAGGAATGTCCCTTTCACAGAATCACATGGTTCAGGTGTCATAAAAGGACATTGGGCTGCGTGTAAAGAGAACTGGGTTTCTGGTCCCAAAGCAGCCTCTGATTTGCTTCAGGACCCAGGCCTGACCCTCTCCTTTCTGGCCTCAGCGTCTCAGCTTGATAGGAAGAGCCCAACTGGGGATTTTTAGAGCTGGTCTCATTTGAAGTCCTAAGACCCAGGCAGGACCAAGTCACTGTATTTACTGTTTCCTTTGCTCTTGCATATCAGTCTGATCTTGTTGATATGCATCTGCTCAAAACACACTAGGGCTTCCTCTCTTCCTTGTTCAGGCAAAACTTCTCTGTCAATTGGACCAATTTGCTTTTCTATCCCAAGATGGGAATATGCAGGATGGAATGCTGACATATGCAGACCATGGGAATGCTGTCACCTCCCAACCTTGGGGATCTCTCCCCTCAGCCCTGTCCTAAGCAGCTTTCCCCCAACCCCAGCACTCAGAGAAGAGAGTGCATTTCAAATGAGGAAGTTTTCTGAAGAGTGGGTTATAAACAGGAAAGCAGTGTATGAAGGAGGGGATGAAGGTGTGGGGAAGCCACAAAGTGGGGGGATGTGGAGTGAGGGTACCTTTGTGACACCTGTCCTTCTCCAGGTCCGTGTCTATGATCCAGCCTCTCCCCAGCGCCGGCCGGTCCTAGAGGCCACCTATGGAGAGTATCCACTGACAGCCATGACTCTCACTCCTGGGGGCAAGTGAGTGTTTAGAGGGCAGAGTGGGGTTGGGAAGGACTCCCAGAGGCTCCTGCTGACTCCACCTGCCTCTGGTCTCCTCCTCAGTTCGGTGATCGTGGGGAACACTCATGGGCAGCTGGCAGAAATTGACCTTCGGCAAGGTAGTGGACTGGGAGCCATGGGGGAGGGGAGGGGACGGGAGGATTCCCTCTGAAGCAGTACATCTGACCAGTGTCAGATTATCTGGGTTCAAATCCTAGTTTCAAAAGCAGTATGATAGACAAATTCCTTCAACTCCCTGTGTCTTAGTTCCTTCACCTGTAAAATGGAGATACTAATGGTAATTCCTATCTCAGCATTATGTTGAGGATTAAGTACTGAACTATAAAGTGATGTGAACAGTAAGCAATAAATGGTTGTAGGCCGCCGAGCTGGTGCTGATGTCTCCCTCCTTCTCCAGGACGTCTACTGGGCTGTCTGAAGGGGCTGGCAGGCAGTGTCCGTGGGTTGCAGTGCCACCCTTCAAAGCCCCTACTAGCTTCCTGTGGCTTGGACAGAATCTTGAGGGTACACAGGATCCGCAATCCACGGGGCATGGAGCATAAGGTAAGAGCCTGTTGCTTCCTCTGCCTCCCATTCATGTTTCTGTTTCAGGATGTTTGGCTCCTTAAGGCCCCTCATCTTTTGCAGGTTTATCTTAAGTCTCAGCTGAACTGCCTTCTGCTGTCAGGCAGGGACAACTGGGAGGTAAGCAGTTGGGTCTGGGAAGGTGGGAGCCATGGGCATAGATGTGAGGATTTATTTCCCTGTGGGAAGAAAAAGGAAGCACCTGGAACTGTCCGTCCACCTAATTTTACTTAATTTTTATGAGGAATGTTAATAGCTACAGTCCTGACAGGGTTCCCACCAAGAATGACAGGAACATGGATGGGAATGGCTTCCCAGAGCAGGACATAAAAGCAGTGGTACCTGGAAGGGCTGTTTGTCAGCCAGAACCTCCCTCCCTGTGGGGTATTACTGGGCCCCTGATTCCTAAGCTTTTCTCCACTCACCAGGATGAGCCCCAAGAGCCTCAAGAGTCCAACAAGGTGCCCCCAGAAGATACAGAGGCAGATGAACTTTGGGCCTCTTTGGAGGCAGCTGCCAAGCGGAAGCTCCCTGATTTGAAGCTGACCCCAGGGCGTCTGCCAACCAGACGGAAAAAGAAGCGGCCTGGCTCCACCAGCCCCTGAAGCGCTTGTCTCACTTTGTAAATAAACAGCTCAACACTCACCATGACCTTGACCCTTTTATGATGGGAGAAATGAAAGAAGGGTGGCTGCTTTCTGAGCTGGGGCGGCGGGATATCTGACGTCACAAAAGCCGGGTGGGAGCCAGGTGGGCTGGAGTGGGTGGCACCGAGTGCGGGGACCGTGCGGGCCATGGGTTGCTGCCAAGACAAGGACTGCCGCACCTGCAATGAGGAGGCCAAGGAGGCCGGATTGGAGGAAGTCAATGAGGAAGGTGGGACCAGAGACACCAGGGAGGCCCAGGGAGCTGGAGCTGGAGAGGGGGAAGGTCCAAGAGGTTGGACGGGGAGGGTAGAGTGGAATTCAGCTGCCTGGTCATTTCCCAGACATGGACACCGACGCCGAAGGGACCGATGTGGACTCGTCAAATCAAAATCTCAAGTCTACCGACAGCCTGTTGATCACTGTGCTGTGGCGGCGGCTATCCCTGTTCAGCCGTCGGGGCTCCACGCGATCAACCAAGAGGAGACAATCTATCCAGATTCCAAAGCAAGGGCGTATGTTGCCGGAAAACAACCAGGAGATCCTGGAGGAGCCGGAGAAGGGGTGACTCCAGCTCTGCTCTCAGTCTGCCCCAGCCTCCAGAGAATAAAGCTTCTAACGTGTACTTGGAGCGCTTAAGCCTCTGCT
Source organism: Macroglossus sobrinus (assembly GCA_004027375.1). Taxonomy (NCBI): domain Eukaryota; kingdom Metazoa; phylum Chordata; class Mammalia; order Chiroptera; family Pteropodidae; genus Macroglossus; species Macroglossus sobrinus. The sequence continues at coordinate 607,492 of PVKZ01000715.1, read as the reverse complement.
TCTCGCTCTGGGCGAACAGGGAGCAAGCACCAAAGAGGCTGCGGTCTCTTTAAGACTCCTGCCCTGAGGCTTGCCCAGCCCCCAGAGCCCGCCCTAATTCCTAGGGGCGGGGTCAGGAGAGCGGTGTAGCCAATGGGGGGACGGGATCGTTCTTGCGTTTTAGGGGGCGTGTCCTTAGGGTTGGCCCGGCTCGAAAAGGCGTGACACTACCTTCCCGTCACCGGGGGTGGGGTTACGTGTGGGTGACGTGGCGGCTTCTAGTCTTTGGTCGGGTTTCGGCGGACTCCGCGCCTGAAGAGGAGGCGGTGACGACCCGGGAGGTTGTGGCAGCAGTGGCAGCGGTGGCGGCGGCAGGCGGCAGAGAGGAGGTAGGACTCGCTCTCAGAGGGGTCTGGCTGCCGTGTCAGCTCCCGGCAGCGGCTTTCCGGGAGGCGGCGATGGGCCGGGGGAAGGAAACCAGGGTCCAGCGAACAAGTCCTGCCGGCCCGGCTCCTGGTGAGCGAATATCTTGCCGTCCAATCAGGAAAGTCCCTGTTGAGAAAGGCGTAGGCATTAACTAATCAGTAGTTGCCGTCCTCCAGAAGGCGGGACTTGTGCAGGGGTGGGACTTCCTGTTTCAAATAAACACCCAGAGATTTTTTCCCCCCCTCTCCGCCCACCGAAGTGTGTCCCTTTCAGGTGGTCCGTCACCATTTCTCCCTGAGGAGTGGAAGGAACTCGTGGATACTAGACGGGCCATTTAGAGCCTGGGGCAGTTAGTGCACAGGCCGGGCTGGAGACTGGGGCCACGGGACCTGCCTTGGCCCTGTTTCTGCTTTAAGGACCCCGGCCCCGCGCTGTGGCTACCTGAGCCAAGTTGAAAAAGAATCCGAGGAAGGGAACGGCTTAGGTCCGAGAGGAAGTGGGGCCCTGCCCGTTGCTGGCCAGCCGCAGGAGCAGTGGGTAGTTTGGGGCCCAAGGATTTGCTGGTTGGGGAAAATTTGTGGGGAAAGAGGTTGCTTGGGGAATGACACTCTCCCCTCCACAACAGTCCGAGGTTATGCGTCTCAATGATCCCGCGGAAACGCTACGGGTCTAAGAACACGGATCAGGGTGTCTACCTGGGTCTCTCAAAGACACAGGTCCTGTCCCCTGCAACTACTGGCAGCAGCAGCGACATCGCCCCTCCGCCCCCCCCAGTGGCCCTGGTCCCTCCCCCTCCCGACACCATGTCCTGCCGGGATCGGACCCAGGAGTTTCTGTCTGCCTGCAAGTCTCTGCAGAGCCGTCAGGTAAAGACCGGGAGTGGGAAAGGCAGGAGTGAGCTTTACTTAAATCTGGGAGAGGCTGTGCTCCAGCACTGTTGATTGAAGTATTTCTTGTTGATTGGTTGGTTTTTGTTTTGTGTTTAAGTAATTATTGCGGGAATCTGATGGAGAACTGATCAGGCTTGGAGGGGGTGGTAGGATCTACTAAGAGCTGGGCTAGCTATCTGGAAGCAAACATCTGGAATTTGGGGGGAGGAATCCCCTGGAGGGTAGGGTTGCTATTTTGTAAGGAATTTCAGGATGAGAGGTGGCTGCGATATATGCGGTTTGGATAAGGAAGGAACAGGTTCTAGAAAGAGACTTTAGCCCAGTCAGAGGCAAGAACTTTGAATTCTAGTTCTGGTATAGTCCACCACAGGTTTGCTCTGTGACCACGAGGAAGGTATTTGGGCCTCAGTTTTTATATCTGTAAAATGAAGGATATTTTCTAGATAAATAATTTTTATCAAAATCATTTTGTAGTGCTTTTTAAAAAATTGCATTTCCTTGTCTTGGTCCAGACTTTCTGAATCTAAGTGGGACCTGAGTGACTGTAATTTTGAATATTTTTACTGCTCAACTCCTGTTAACAACTGCTCTTCTATATGATCTCCAAGAGTTTTCCAGTTATTCTTTTGGATTCCCTGATGGGAGTAATAGAATGGTAATACTAGCTGCCATTTATTTGATGTTCTCAATGTACCAGCTATTTGGTTAAATTACTGTACAGCCCTTTAGTTTATCTTAACAACAACAGTAGTAAGTGTGTGGATTGTCTTCATTTTATAGAAGAGGAAATAGAGACTTAGAATGGTTTCAGTAAATTGCCCCCCCCACCCCCTCCAGCCAGCAAGTGGTAGAGTCAAGATTTGAACTTGAGTCTATCTGTCTTCAAATCTGGCCTCTAAACTTCTACTACTGATAAAATTGGACTATCTGGTGAAGGATATCACTAGTACTAGAAAGAGTATTGTGGACACCTGAGAATAGTGAAAGGTGGAAATGAGAGGCAGAACTAAAGTGTCACCTCTTGACATTGCTTTTCAGAATGGAATACAGGCAAACAAACCGGCTCTGCGTGCTGTCCGGCAGCGCAGTGAATTCACCCTCATGGCCAAGTGAGTTGAGAGAAGTTAAGTGGTGGGCTGATGCAGCATCCGAGGAGAAATTGGCTTGCCTCTGGTGGCCCTGGCTGTGAGGGCTGGAGCAGTGTGGGAAGAGGCTCTCTCCTGCCCTTTCCCACCGTGTCCTCGCTCATGCTTGTTTGCAGGCGCATTGGGAAAGACCTCAGCAACACATTTGCCAAGCTGGAGAAGCTGACGATCTGTGAGTGTTCCAGGGATGTTTCGGAGATGGGGCATTGAACCAAAGAGGGCTGAGGAGCCGTACTCCTTGAGCCTTGTCTTTGACCTCACCTGTTGTGGCTTCTTTGTCTCTGCAGTGGCAAAGCGCAAATCCCTCTTTGATGATAAAGCAGTAGAAATCGAGGAGCTAACTTATATCATCAAACAGGTGAGCTACCATCTACGAAGAGAGCCCAGCATTCCAGTCAGATCACTTCCATCATTTCTCATTGCTATGGAGGCCCAGAGCAAGTTTCTAGAGCCAGCCCGAAACACCCTTGCTCATCCATTGAATCAGTAAACATTTATTGATCATCGGCTGTGTTCAGAGCACCATACTGGGCACTTGCCTTACAAGCACAAGGCAACATTCCAGTCTTCAAGGGCTTATTGTTTATAGAAGAGGAATCCAGCCCCATAAATGTAGACTTACGAGTAGGAGACAAGTGTACAGAAAGGTCTTACAAAAAGATGAATGAGAGTCTAGGGACTCCGGGAAAGATTTCATAGAGGTCAAATGTGAGCTGATTTCAAGGCTTGTGTAGAGGCAGTGGAAGAACATTCCAGACAGAGGAAACCACAGAGGCATGGCTTATAAAAGAGAAAGTTCAAGTCTTTTCTCAGATGTTACGTGCTCGGGGAGGCCTACTCTGACTGCTATTTTATAATCTAGTGACAAAAACTCTTTCTTACTTTGCTGTTTTCTTCCTTATGACACTTGATACATTTTAACATTTTCTGTAATTATTATGTTGTTTGTCTCTGTTCCTTCCCACCTACCTCAATCCCTTCAAAAAAAGAGAAAATAATGTAAGTGCTACAAAAGCAGATATCTTGTTCTTTCTGCTTGGTCACAGATGTGTCCCGAATGCCTCAAACAGTGTCTGGCATATAGTAGGTATTCAATATGTGTTGACTGAATGAGTGATTGGCAGGAGGTGAGGCTGCAAAGGTAGATTGGTGGCTGGTTGTAAAGATCATTGTGGAACTTGCTAAGGAGCGTAGACTCACTCTTAACTGCCATGGGCTACAAAGACAAATAGAACCTGGGTCCCAGTTCTGTCTGAAAGACACTGGCATAGCACAGTTCTGTACCGTTGCGATTCCTTCCTTTGCCAGCACAGTGTAATAAGAATAAAAGGTGGGATTGAATGACCATGGATGGAGAGGGAGAAAAAAACCTGGAACACAGATGGAAAGAAAGGCTAGGAAGGAGCCTGCTGCAGTTGTCCAGTACGAAGATGATTATAGCAGAGGCCAAAGGGCAGACATATTCTAGAGATGCTGTGCAGGGTAGAAAACTTTTGGGGTGTTATTGCATAGGTGGTCAAATACCACGACTTGAGTTCAAATCCCAGGTCCAACCTTTGTGGTATGACCTTGGGTAAGCTATCTAACTCCTCTGAAGTTCACTTTCCTTATAAATAAAAAGGGGAGAAAAACAGTACCTACCTCATAGGGCTGTTGCGAACTCCTATGTTTATTTTCCAATCACTTTCTGGAGTGCTTTTGGCTGCCTGGTTCTGGGGATTCAGCAGTGGACAAAACAGATATGTGATCCTTGTCTTTGGGAACTTCCTTTCTGAATGAGTGAACTAGGTACTCTACAAATAAACAGAAAAGACAATTTCAGATAATGGTAAATCCTTAATAAGAAATAAGGTGAGTGAGTTACTCAAATGAGAGGCCTGCTTTAGATGAAGTGATCTAAGATGGCCTGGCTGAAGAAGTGACTTTGAGACCTGAGTGGTTTAGAAAAAAGCCAGGCATCCAAAAATCTGATGGAAGCACTTTCCAGAGAGTGAGAATGGCAAAAAGAAAGGTCTCAAAGTACAGAGATCTTAATACATTGGATAAACACGAAAGAGGCCAATGTGATTGCAGCCTAGCAAGTGAGGAGGAGACCGGTAGGGGATAAGGTCACAGCAGTGAGTGGAGCCGGACCATATAGAGCCTGTGTAAACCAGGTAAGGAATTTGGGTTGGATTCTTCACTTAGTGGGAAGCTCTGGGAAAATCTGAAGCAGAGGGATGATGTGCTCCATTTTTGTTTAGAAGATCACTCTGGTTGCTGTGTAGAAAGTAGATTGTAATGAGATTAAGCTCTAAGAGGAAGGTCATTTAGGAGGCTCTTGGAGATTTTTTAGAGACAGCAGACAGTTTAGACGAGGATGGGTTCAGTAGAGGAAATGAGGGAACAGATTCCAAGGATGTGCTGAGATCAGCCAGGATCTCTCTGGATTCCTGTTACGATCCATGCGGATTAAAGGAAAAGAGAGGATTGAGGATGGCTCTTCAGTTTTTGGTTTGAGCAACTGCGAATGATAGTGCCATTCACCAAAATGGAAGAGAAGGATCCAAGGGGAATAGCTTTCTGGGATGGGGGATTAAGAGTCGTTTTCTATGTTAAGTTTAAGGACAGAGAAAGTTGTAAGCTGCTTAGCATGTTGCATGGCGCACAGTAAACAAATACGAGACTGCCGTTGTGTTCACACGGTCCCAGGTACATTGTAGTAAGTGCTCTGCAGAACGTGGTTGTGTTGTGGCTGTAGGTGTTTAGAGATATGTGAGTGTGTGACTTAGAAGCTTCTACCTTGGGCGCCGAGGTGGTAGGCATTGCCATTTTCTAAGCTAGAACCCTGAGGGTTGAGATATGGGGAGAAAACTTGGAATATAGTTTTGGACACATGGCTATGAGGGGGTTTAGTCAATTTTCCAAAGGGGCAAGCCAGTCAGTGGAAATCATCCAGGGGTCTCGAGTGGGGTTGGGGCTGGGGTACTAATTGGAGGGATATTAACTGGGAGGGACTATTGGAGGGGCTCTAGTTTTTTCACCTAGCCAATTTCTTGGACTTCTATTCTAGACCTCTTCCCCTCCCGCTTCTCTTCTTCCTCTAATCCCTCCCTGGCTGGTTGCCCTAGGCCAGCTTTCTTTTCCCTGGCAGCCTCCATCTCCCTTGGCAGGTTGCGTTGTGAAGTAGCTTGGTCTGGTGTCAAAAGCCTGGCTGTGCTACTCACTTATTGTGTGTGACAATTTTCACTCTTTTCACTCTTGCACTAATATTTTTTCAAAGGGATTCTGTATGTAAAAATTAGTTTGTTGATGCTTCTGGAAAACCATGTTGCCTTTGACTCTTGCTTTGTCCTGAGCACTACACCGGTGCTTTGTTGGGCAACATGCTCTGGGTTCAAAATTTTGGCCTTTTAAGTGGGTCTGTGACCATGAGCTTGACCTCACAGGATGGAGTAAGGCAGTAGGGTGGAGGTATTAAACAAGTAATTTATTTATCAATGTGTGAGACCATATTTTGTTTTATTTCTGGCCCTACTCTACAGGGACTGAATCAGAGCAAACTCTAGAGCTTGGAAAATCCCAGCAGACCCTTTCAGTCTGACTAATATTTAGTTGCTAGTGACTCCCACTCTGCCCTCCCTGCCAGAGATGTCCATGTGAGGGAGATGCTGGCCGAAGGCTCCTTGGATGACAGTTTTTCTGTTGGCTCTTTTTCACCAGGACATCAATAGCCTCAACAAGCAAATTGCCCAGCTTCAGGATTTCGTGAGGGCCAAGGGCAGCCAGAGCGGCCGGCACCTGCAAACCCATTCCAATACCATTGTGGTCTCTCTGCAGGTGGGACCTGGGGTGGGACCTCAGGTGGGCGAGGGGGAAACAAAAGGAAAAAAAGGGAAGGAGGTGTTGTCTTCCTTTGGTTGACCCTCTCTCTTTTTCCTTCTAGTCGAAACTGGCTTCCATGTCCAATGACTTCAAATCAGTTTTAGAAGTGAGGACAGAGGTGAGAATAATCTGTGTAGGAGGGATAGGAATCTGGGATAGGGCCCAAGAGGGAGATGGGAAAGGGACAAAGGGAAGGGCAAGGGCCACAGGGTTACGGGCCCACAGGAGGGATCTCTTTAACATACCTACTTCCCAGAGGCCTCAGGACGTTTGCATTTCTTCCCCAATCCCAGAACCTGAAACAGCAGAGGAGCCGGCGGGAGCAGTTCTCCCGGACACCCGTGTCAGCCCTGCCCCTTGCCCCCAACCACCTGGGTAAGTCACAGGCAATATGAGGAGTCCTGAGGGGCACGGCTCAGTTCCTCTGGTTGTGATGACCTCCTCTAAGGGCAGGGTTGGGTAGGAGAATGGAGAAGCAAAGAAGTTGTTACGCTTTATGTCTGAGACGTCAAACCTGACCTTGGCCTTTGGGATCCACACTTAGCTTCCCACATTCTCACTGTTGGCAGTGAAGTCCGTCATGTTCAGAAGAATGATGGTTTCTAATATTTTTTGAGCACTTCATTCACATTATTTCATTTAATTTTTCAAAACCACCCTTTGAGAAAGCAACTATTATTATCCCCCATTTTACAGATGAGGAAACTGAGGCTCAGAGAGGTTAAATGACTTATCTAGGGTCATAAGGCTAAGTTAAGTGCCATAGCTGGGATTCAAATCCAGAGCACAGGGGGCGATGAAACTGCTTTTAACCCTTAAAAAGTGAGCGTCGTCTTTCTTCCTCCAGGGGGCGGTGCTGTGGTTTTGGGGGCGGAGCCCCGTGCCTCTGGGGATGTCGCCATCGATATGGTGGACTCTCGGACCAGCCAGCAGCTCCAGCTCATTGACGAGCAGGTACTCAGGCTCTGAGCTGGGAATGAGTCGCCCCTCTGTCCTCTGTGGACCACAAGCATTTGGAATGTGCGGTGGGCGAACCGGCAAGCTGGGAGGGCCCTAAAGAGGCAGGCCCTGCCCGAAGCCGCTCTCGGTGCTCATGCACGCTCTCTCCTCTGAAGGATACCTACATCCAGAGCCGCGCCGACACCATGCAGAACATCGAGTCTACGATTGTCGAGCTGGGCTCCATCTTTCAGCAGTTGGCACACATGGTTAAGGAGCAAGAAGAAACCATTCAGAGGTGAGGCTCTTTCTCTCTTCCGCCCCAGACAGAGGAGCCTTCTCGTCCCTGTGGGTCGGCATTCTGAAAGGTCCCTAGGGACAGCCCTTCGGAAGAGTATTGTGACTCCTGCCAACCCGCAGGATTCAGGCCACATGCCTCCACCCATTCAGCGAGCGTTTATTGAGCACCTGTTTTATGTCAGGCACCGTTGTGGGTGCTGAGAATATAGCAATAAGTATCTCTTGTTTCATGGAGCTACTTTGTAGTGGATGTATGGAATTCAGTGGTGTGGGTGAGGACAGCGGTTAAAAAGAATTGACAGGAAATTTTTGGACAGTGAAAGGGCTATACAGAGAGTTAACACAGGATGATGTGCTAAGAAAGTGACTGACCAGGTACATCAGATTGGGTGGCAGGTAGGGCTGCTCTGAAAAAGACATGATGTTGGTGCAGAAACCTGAATGACAAGAGGCATGCAGCCATGCAAAGAAGAGAGAAAGAATGTTCTAGGCTGTGTGGGCAGCTAGCACAGAGGCCTTATGATGCGACAGCCTTTCTGTATTCAAGAAACAAGAAGGCCAGCGTGGCTAGAAAGTAATGAGCAGGGAGGTTCAGGATGAAACTGGAGGGGGGCGGGCCTCTCTGCTCCTCTAGCGCCACCTGCTGCTGCAAGAGGCATTTTATCTGCCCTCCTCTTTGGTACTTAGCATTCATTCATTCAATAAGTTATCTTCATACATCCTTAGACAAAAGAGGTAAAGATCCCCACTCTTGTGGAACTTACATCCTAGTGGGGGAGATAGATTATTAAAGTACATCATAAGTGGTCCAGTACATATTTTTGTTCAGTGATAAACACCACAAATAAGAGTAGGATAAACTAATTCAGGAGCGCTAGTTTTGGAGGGACAAGTTGTAATTTTAAATAGGGTAATTAAGGTCAAGCCTATTAAAAAGGTGACATTTAACCAAGATTTAGGAGAACGTAAGGGAGTTTGCCATGTAGATATCTGGAGAAGAGTACTAGGCAGAGAGAAGAGCCAACGTGAAGGTCTTCACACAGGAGTGGGTCTGATGAGTTAAAGGACAGCAAAGAGGCCACTGTAGCTAGGGACAAGTGAGGAGGAGAGTAGTACAGAGGAGAAATGAGGTCAGAGGAGAAATGAGGGGCCAGATCATGTGAGACCTTTTAAAGTCATGTGAGGCTTTGGCTTTTACTCTGAGTGACATAAACAACCATGGCAGGGTTCGGAATAAAGGTTACACTATCTGACTTCTATTTTAAAAGGATCATTCAGTTGCCGTAATCAGAACAGATTGTAGGGGCCTAGGACAGAAGTGGGGAGATAGGTGATAAGGCCTTTGCAGTAATCTGGGCAAGAGGGGATGGGTAGCTGTGACCAAGCTAGTGAGTAGTTGTTGGATTCTGGATATATTTTGAAGGTAGAACCAAAGGAGCGATTTTCTGATAAACTAAATGTCAGATGTAAGTGAAAAAGAGGCGTTTGTGATAACTTCCGGCTTTTGCGAGGAGCAACCAAAGGGATTTATGGCCTTCACTTGAAATAGGGGCGGAATAAGTTCAGTGTTGGGCACGTTGTCCGAGAGGTGGACATTATATGTTAGACACCTAAGTGGAGATAGTGAATAGGCAGGTGCATATATCAAGTTTATGAGACAGGTCTAAGGCAAGAGTGGGCAGAATTGGATTTTGAAATTGGGTGTGGCTTGTGTGTAAAGAGGAGGGTCAAGCACGGGGTTCTTTTCTGAACCTAAGTCTCATTCTGTGGGGAGACTGAATAGGAACTCAGCTGGGAAGAGAGGAAGAAAAGCAAAAGAATGTGGTGTCCTAGGAGCCAAGAAAGGAAACTGAGTCAAGGAAAGAGCGATCCGCTGTGACAGATTTTGTTTTTAGGCCAAGCAAGATGAGAGCTTCAAATTTAATTGGAATGTTTAATTCATTAACATTTAATGTCATTTTTGATAAGGTTGGATTTAGGCCTGCGATTTTACTATTTACTTTGTGTTTTTCCCATCTATTTGTTTTTCTGTTCCTGCTTTTGAACAATTGGAAATTGTTTTTAGAATTCCATTTAAAATTGTCCGTTGATACTTTAGCTATATGTCTTTGCTGTTTTAAGTTGCTGTAGGGATTATGATATGCATCATTAACTTTTCAGTGTACTTCCTATGAATTGGAAGAACTTTGCATCTTTCCCCATCCTTTATGCTCATGTTGTCATATTTGTTGCATCTATATGCTTTATAAATCTCACACTGCAAAATTATAACTTTTGTTTTAAAGTTTAAAGAAATTAAGAGGAAAAAATAGTCTTTTGTATTTACTCATGTATTTACCGTTTTCAGCTCATCCTTCCCTCCTGAATATCCAGTTTCTATCTGGCATCACTTCCCTTTCAACCTGAAGAACTTCAGCATTTTTTATAGTGCAGACCTCCTGACAAGTTCTTTTACTTTTCTTTTATCTGAAAATATCTCTGTTTCACTTTTATTCTTGAAAGATATTTTCTCTGGATATAGAATTTGGGACTTACAGCTTTATTCTTTAAGCACTTCAAACATGTCATTCTATTGTCTTTTGGTCTTGTTTTTCATAAGAAGTCAGTGGTATTCTAATTGTATGTAATGTGTTTTTCTCTGGCTGCTTTTCAACGTTGTTTTCTTATTGCTGATTTTAGCAGTTGACTTTTTTATTGACTTATGTATGTGTCTAGATGTGATTTTCTTTTTCTTTTTTTTTTTTTTTTTTTTTTAGGCGAGGCAACCCTTGGTTGACCTCACAGATTGCAAGGATCTTGTCAGTTCACAATTCCTTTTTTTTTTTTTTATTTTTTTAATGCCTACAGCACCTGGTCTTCCTAGGTGGTCTCTCATCCAAGTACTAACCAGGCCTGACCCTGCTTAGCTTCCTAGATCACATGGGATCGGGCTTATTCAGGGTAGCATGGCCATAGACTAGATGTGATTTTCTTTGAATTTATCCTCGTTGGGGTGCTTTGAGCTTCTTGAAATCTGTAAATTTATGTCTGTCACAAAATTTAGGAAATGTTTGGCTGTTATTTCTTTAAATAATTTTTCTGCCTCTTTTTCTGGGAATATGTGTATCAAATTACATCTCATTAGGAGGTGTTTAATGTCAGCTTGTTCCTAAATAAGTGAGAACAAGTCTAATCACTTGATTGAACTGATGACAGATAATCTCTCCTTTTCAGATGTGGTTCCATAGTGCAGTGGTTAGCACATCTGCTTTACACACAGAAGGTCCTGGGTTCATGCCCCAGTGGGGCCATGGTCCATGGTCTACAAGCCCAATGTTTGATCTCGGAAGCTAAGCAGAGTCAGGCCTGGTTAGTACTTGGATGGGAGACCACGTAGGAAGACCAGGTGCAGTACGTATAAATAATAATAAATGAAAATAAAAGTACATTTTCTTCTTCACAGTCAGCAAGTAATTCATGGGGTACCCTATGATACCTTCCTCTCCAAAAACCTTTACCTGATGTTTCTAGCATCCATTTATGATGCCTGTCTGAATCAGTTTATCTCATTGGAATACATTTTTCTCTAAAGAAGGGCTTTCCTTTATTAACAGCATGAGCCGAATCCTCTTAATTAAGCTAGATAAAATCTTAATTATTTTTCTGCATTTTCAGAGTAAATAGTTCATGGAGCGTTTGCCACAGGTAGTAACCACGGAGTTCTTCTGTTTTTTAATTCTTTCTTCTTCTTGAGCGTCATTATAGGCTTAGGGTTTTTGTTTTTTGTATTATAATCAGTTAAGATAATGATTATTTTCATGCTCAGATTGTTACCAGTTTGTCCAGTAGGAGCCAAGAGGCTTTTTTTTTTTTTTAATTTTAAAGATGGTTTAAAAAAAATGTTTAAAGATGTTTGTATGCTAATAGGAATGAATGATCCAACAGAGAAATAAAAATTGATGATACAGCAGTGGAGGTAGGGGGGAGAATTCTTAAAATTATATCTTGAGAAGGTGAGAAGAGGTGGGATGCGGTGGGCTTGACTTTATTAGGAGCTGCTAATAGATGGGGAAAGTAGAATATATTGCACAGATGCTGGGGGTCGGTAGGTGAGGCGGTAGGGGTAGGGTGGTAGTTCTCAGAGTACTTTAGTCTCAGTTCAGTAAGAAGAGAGGCTGTTAGTGGAGAGAATGGGGCGAGGAGGTGTGGAAGGTCAGAGGGATCCACAGGTGCACACAGCCCTGCCCACTGCTCATGCCTTTAGGCACCGATCCAGTTCTGGTTGCACTTTATTCCCCACAGCACCTGGCAGAGCGCTTTGACCCTAGCTTGTTGATCACGTGAAGCCAGATAGACACCTACGTTTGTATTAAAGCAGGTTTCCCAGCACCGGCCCATTGAGCAGCCCCCTTCATTTAATTGGGCAAGGTAAAGAAAATAGGTTCCTCACACTTGGAGATTCCGATTCCATAGGTGTGAGTGCTCCTGAGAAAGGAAGGGGGAGGTGAGGACCCTAAAGTGTTAATTAGATCAAGGACTAGGATTGATTGGATCAGTGTCAGCACTTGGATTTGAATGGCTCAGAAGGAATTTTACAGTAGACTGAAGTATGAAAAGGAAATAACCAAAGAGGAAATTTGTAGGCAACCACATGCACAAGAAATGGAGATCCTGAAAGGATGAATTTCAAAAATAGATGTAAACATTCTTATGTTTGCCTCTTGGATGCCAGTGGATCTGGATCCTCTTTAGAAACCACTGATTGGGTCTACGGCCATGCCACCCTGAACAAGCCTGATCCCATCTAATCTCAGAGGCTAAGCAGGGTTGGGCCTGGTTAGTACTTGAATGGGAGACCACCCAGGAAGACCAGGTGCTATAGGCTATATAAAAAAAAAAATAGAAACCACTGATTGGGTCTGAAGTTCTTCAGCATGTAGATTCCTGGGTCCCACCCTAGTATCTCTGAAAATGAGAACTAAGAATTTGCATTTTCTGATGTTCAACAGGTGATTCTTACTTTTTCTAAGGTATGCAAACTGCTGATCATTTTACTTTACTCAATCATTTTCCTCCCCCCCATTTGTAAATAAAATTTCAAACTACAGAAAAGTTAGGAGGGTAGCATCAGGAACATCTATATTTCTTTCACCTGGATTCACCAACTGTTAACATTTTATCCCTTTTGCTTCCTCTTGTTCTGTTATTTTTCTGAATCATTTGAAAGTGAGTGCAAACATCATGACATTTTATTCCCAGATACTAAAGCACGCATCCTCCAAGAACAGGTATTATTCGAACAGCCATGATAATATTGTCATACCTGAGAAAATAAGCAATTCTGCAACACTATGCAGTATCCAATCTATGTTCACATTTCCCCAACTGTTCTAAAACAAAATGCGTTTAGCATTTTTTCTCTTCAGTGTAAGACCCAGGCAATATTCACACATTGCATTTGATTGTTATGTCTCTTTACTCTGCCTTATGTTTTGTGACATTGACTCCTTTTTTTTTTTAAGAGGCCAGTATGTTTTTTTTTTTTAATGTAACAGATCTAATTGGTTTTTTTAAAAGATTTTTGAATAGGGCAGCATCCCATCTAGCTACTAGAAGAGCATTCCCCAAGGCCACTGCTTTCTTGTAGAAAGTCCTGCATCTGTATTTGTCATGATGAGATTCAGGTTAAATAGTTTTGGCTGGCTACACAGGTGATCGTATCAGCTCTTAATGAGGTTTTTATCCCTTTATTGGTTATGACAAGTTTGGTCAGTTTAAGGTGGTGAACCTCACACTAAGTCAGGTGTGAAGTGATACTTTGAGTACCTGTGGATGTCCAGCCCTGATGATCCTTGCCTGACTCATTTGGGAGACTGTGTGTTGCAAAATGGTAATTTTCGAATTCCCTCAGTCCTCCTACATTTATTAGCTGGCATTCTTCTGAAAAGAAGGAGCTTTCTTTAAAATTTGGAATGATGTCTTTTTTGTGTTCAATGTATTATCCATTACCTTCACTCTTTATTACCAAATCTAGCCATATGGAGTTACTTCAAGGCCGTTTCTGGGTCTTCTTGAACAAAACCCAGTTACTCAATCACCGTGAAGTTTTGGGGAAACAAATTCAGAAACTAAAATCCCAGGTCTCCTAATCACAGTCACATAATCTTTCCAGTTCTTGGGCTCACTGTCTTCTTTGGTTCAACCTCCTTTTTTAAAATTGTTTCCAACTTCCACTGACCTTCTAGTCCTCTGGTTTTCCATGCCTCTCCCATCAGTGTCATCACTTATCCTTTCTATTCAGTTTCTTCTTGCTCAATTCCTTCCCTCAATAGTTTCTCCTCTCCATAAGATATTTTGTCCTCTCCGTGCAAACATTTTCCCTGTTAGTGTTCCTCAGTCTTGTCCTTCCTAAGCCATTTTTTTCCTGCCCCATTCATTTTCATTTTCTAATTCCCCTGCTACTGCCTGTCATTGTCCCATTGATTCCTGATTTTTTCACCACTAGTGTTCCCTTCAGTTTCATTCATGGACTCCCATTTAAAGTTTCTTATATGCCAGATGGCATTTGTTGTTTTTCCACTTTGGTTAAGCACTGCCAATGTGAGCTTTATTGGGTACAAGAGGACAAACGCACCCACACTGAGAAGTGCAATTATAGCTAAAAGCTAGGAAACCTCTCTGACATACTAGGGAGTCATGTACGATCCAGCTCCTATATTTTGACAGAAATTAGCTTGCAGTCCTCATGAGCACCTTCCCAGGACTCTGGGCTTGCAGCCACTGGCTCAGCCTTCCCTGTCCCTTTCCAGTTGGATTGCCAGGTTCCACCAACTTTGCTGTCCTCACGGCTTGGAAAGGTCTCTGCTCCCGGGAACTGCCTTTGCAAAGACCAGGAATTTCTATTTGGCAAATGCAGTTTGGCTGGAAAGTGTTTCCTCTTTCTCAGCAACCTTTCAAGAGCTCGCCCTTCCTCCGAGGACTTCTCTGTCCCCTAGAGACATGTTTTCCTGATGTAAGGCTTCTCTTCTCCCCTGACTGCCTGTCCATGTCATTGTTTTTCTTCGTGTTTCTCAGAACCAGGATTTCCTTACCATTATGGCCCGTGTACTTTTCCCCATTTCAAGTGCAATACATAGTTATTAGACAAAAATCAAATACTGATGAGTTAACATTTGGGGGGCTTAGTGTGGTTTGGGCACTTTATATTTGTTAACTCAGATAAGACTGACCACAACCGGAGAGGTAGAGTTTGTGTTACCATTTTTCCTTCCTTTTCCGTTGAGGAAAATGAGATTCGAGGTTAAATGACTGGCTTGGGGTCATCCGTTAATGAGTTGAAGAGCTGATTTTCACACGAAAGCCAAGACTTGTTAATATTATTACCCTTCCAGAGCTTTTTCTATACACAGAAATGGGGTCCTATTATATATATGAACTTTTACTGCCACATATTGTGACCATGATTCCATGTCAGTCAGTCCACTTCAGTAGCATTCTTTCTAATCCATTGTCCTTCTGTTTCCTCTCCTCCCGGCCCCATCCCCAGGATCGATGAGAACGTGTTGGGAGCCCAGCTGGATGTTGAGGCCGCCCATTCAGAGATTCTCAAGTACTTCCAGTCGGTTACCTCCAACCGGTGGCTCATGGTCAAAATCTTCCTCATCCTCATTGTCTTCTTCATCATCTTTGTGGTCTTCTTTGCCTGAACCCTCTCCACTCTGAGGCACTCTGTGGGGGTTTGGAACTCACTTGGGAGGGCAGGTGGCCAGTGCTGCCACTGAGCCTGTGCAGGGTGCTTGGAAGAAAAAGCCCTGTGTTCCCGGAACTGCTAAGAATGGCCACTGCCCCCGATCCCCCACTCCTTGCCTCTGGACATCCTGTCCTCCCCTCACCACCCTCAGGCCCACGAAACACACGGTTCTGGATTTGGACTCTGCTGTGAAATGGCTGGAAAGGAGCAGAGGCCAAATGGGGGGCCGCTGGGGGAGGTTGTCTTCACCAGGATATTTTTATAAACCCTCCCCAGCCTGCCTCAGAGGAAACTTTGGCAGTAAAGGGGCATGATGCCCTTCCCCACCCACATCCTGTGAGTGAGGTGAGGAAGTGAAACTGCCCCTGGGACCAACTTTCTCATCTGGGTTAGAATTTGACGTCTTCTTCCTTTCTCTACCACGTGAGGCGGGGGCCCTGAAGCTCCTCGGCTGCCTGCACAACCCCAACTTTGGCTGCTGGTGACTCTCAATCTGCCATATCTGCTGCAGCCCATTTCTCCCAATTACAGCAAGACTGTCAGCCTCACTAGCTATGTTGTTATTTCTGGGTGGGAGCGTCGAAGGGCATAGGCAGCAAGTAGAGCGAGCCCACTGCCCACTTCCAGAACCGAAAGGGTGGGCTGATGGCTGTGAGGGGCCAGGCTCTGTGCTTTGAACACAGCGGGCTCTGGGCAGGGGAGAACCACATGCAGCTGCAGCACTTTATGAGCATGGCAACTTCCCTTCAAAGGGGCCTTCGGGATCCTGATTTGTGGCAACTTCCAAGGGCATCTCCGGCAGCATTTGGACCTGTTTCATCTGCATCTTCCAACTGGTTAGCCCTAATTGTTCCTTGAGCTGGATGAGGCAGGAGCTCTGTCTGCAGCCAAGAGTGAAAGTGAAGAATTTGTTCTCAGCTTCAGCTGAGGCTCTTGGTCCCCTCCAATCCCCTCACCAAATTCAGCCTAGTCACAGGAGAATGAAGGGGAGAACTATCTGGAATACCAACCCTCCAATGAGGTTAATATGCTTTGTCATTCGTGACCAGTACCCACAAACCTCAGTCTGAGGCCACTGGAACCCTCCCATCTCACACACCCCAAAGGAAGCTCAAGCTGTAGTGACAACAGTCCTGGTACACTGGGCTGGCCCTAGTATTTTGGGAGGGTCTAGGAGAACCCATGTCTTTTCTTGGCCCTGTCATTTTAATATTTCCTCTCCCCTTGGCTTCCGTTCAGCAGATGGTCTTGCCAGAATCTTTACTACCCAGTTGGTACACCATGTGGGTCAGTAGTGGGTGGGGAGGTTTATGAAGCCAGTTGCTCGCCAAAGCCTGACAAACGCAGCCTCTCATTTGATACCGCAGATCTTCGTCGGGAGATGCATAGATCAGAAAGTAATTTGTTTCACAAATATTTGTTGAGTTCCTGCTATTTGCCAGTCACGGTGCTGAGCCAGGCGCTGAAGAAAAAAGCCATTTCTGCTCTCTCGGAGCTTATGTTTGGCTTAATTTTTCCTGATAATCCATTTTACAGGCGAGGGAAGCAAAGCGTAGATCCATACCTGGCAGAGAGCTGAGCTGAGCTAACACTGGCTGGATCCCGCTAGGGATCTGAACCATCACTCCCGCTCTGAGGTCCGGGTCTCCAATCTCTTGGGAAAACTTAGTGTGACCCCTCTTTCCCAGTCCTCTGGAGGTCCTGGGCTTCAGCAGCCTGTACCCAGCTGCAGCCTGTACCCAGCTCCAGCGCTACCCCTCGAGGTGCTGGCAGTAGCGGCGGACGGATAAAAGCAGGCGGCGAGGCGAACTAACTCACTACCACCTGAAGTTTGGCGAGCTCGTCTGAGGCGGGGCGTGAAGCGGTCGAGCCCCGCCCCCATCCCGGCTGCTCGGCCAGTGCGCATGCGCAGCGGGGGTGCGCTACCTCTCGGCGGCACCGCCCACCACCTGGGGACGTCGACGGCGCGCCGCGCGTTGGGCCAGATAAATGCGGTGGCGCCGAGCGTAGGAGCACTTCGACCTGGAGCGCTTGAGCGTTCGGACGTTTGGTGGCGTTGTGGCCCGCGCCTGAGCCCGCCCTGCTTTTCGCTGTGCCATGGCGGACGGGGGGAAGTCATACAACGGTCAGTGGTGGCCCCAGGTCGGGCAGCGGGGCGATCGCGGCCCAAGTGGGCAGCGCCGGCCTAGGCCGCAGCACGGAGGAGGCCGCGAGGGGCTGGCGTCCGCGGGGAACGGCAGCGGCGCGGGCCGGGGGCGAGGCAGCCCGGGGGCCGGGCCGGACTCGAGGGAGGGCGCCCGTGTTGTTGACTCCGGAATCCTGGCGTTGCGAGGAGCTGCGGCTCGGAGCGGGTGGCTCGGCGGTGGGGTGACGAGATTCCTTTGAACTTTGTGGGCGGCGGATCCCTGTCAGTTCAGTTTGGCGGCCAGACTCTTTTAATGTGAGTCAGTGACCTGCTCATGGGCTACCTGTGTCCTATTTTCTATCGCGTCTAGTCGGTCTTAACCTCCCTCTTCCTGCGGCGTTGGCTTAATATTTTAGACCTACACAACTCGCTGTTCTCGACCAAGCATTCCCCTGGGTCCAGGGTTGTCGTTTGGAGTACATGACAGCCAAGCTTTCAATCCTGAGTTGGCTACACCAAGCTTGCGTGAGTTAAGCTCTCAGGCCTCATTTACAACCCCTTCAATTCAGGTAGAAACAGCACTTACTAAGTTAGCTGCGCCTTCTGTTTATTTTTTTCTGGGTTCATTTCTTGAAGTTCATTGTTTGCAGAGTACTGGGCATTAAGCAGGCCTTTTTGGGAAATGATAAACCTTTTTTAAGAAGCCATTCCTAGGAGTCAGAGGGTCATATTCTTGGAGAGCTTTTGAGAACCCTTGGTTAAGCACCCCAACTACCACTGGAGCCTGGATCTACGGTTTGTTTTCTGAGTTCAAAGACATTTCTGGGCAGGGAAGTAAAGTACTCCCTCCCAAAACGTGAGAACAAGACTTTTAAAGAAGCCATTAAGTTGGTTATTTTTGCAGCTGACATTTACTGTATAGGCAGAAGAAGCATTGATTACCGAAAGCTGATGTAATCATCTTGATAGATTGGTTTAAGAAGGTGGGAGAGAGGTCATCATCCAAATATTGAGTAGGGTTAAGTAGATTCGGAAGGCGGAGTGAAAGCAGATTTTAGATGACTTTCCAGGGAGTCTGACTTGTGTCGTTCTACTTTTAGGTCACTCACACTTCCACATTACATTTCTCTTCTCTGTAGTTCCAGTTTCTGCTTCATTTTTCAAAAGCCTTGGAGTTCCCCAGTGATGTTTCTCTGTTGCTGCCATCCCACAGAGAGGGTTCTTTCTCTGGCCAGGCGGAGAGTTTGCGTGGTGGTGCCTCTATAGTTAGTGTGTATCTCATCTGATAGTGCAGGGTGCTGGGTGCTGTGGTTGCTGCAGCTGGACCAGTGATGCATTTTTTAATTTGTGTTGTGTTTCCAACTCCAGAGCATGATGATCGTGTTAGTTTCCCTCAAAGAAGAAAGAAAGGCCGGGGTCCTTTCCGGTGGAAGTGTGGTGAGGGAAACCGTAGGTCTGGAAGAGGAGGTGCTGGCATTCGATCTTCCCGCCTTGAAGATGACGACAGAGATGTGGCAATGAGTGATGCCCAGGATGTTCCCCGAGTACGATAGTAAGTAGCCATTTGATCTGATTTGAATTATTGACTCATTCATTTACATAGCCCTTTTACTGTCCTCTTTATTTATCTTCCTATCTACCAGAGCGAGAAGTGCCAGAACCAGCTTCATGGTTGAACAGTCAGTCTCAGTTATAGTCCTGTTAACAGTGCAGCAGGGTCTTTGAGAAGACAGTCCTTGTGCCTGTGGACATTGTATTCTCTGCTTCCACACAGCAACCCCTATACTTCACGATCCAACCGTCGGGGCGACAATTGGCACGATCGAGACCGCATTCACGTTACTGTGCGGCGAGACAGAGCTCCTCCGCAGAGAGGAGGGGCTGGCACCAGCCAGGATGGGACCTCGAAGAACTGGTTTAAGATTACAGTGAGTGACTTGGAAAGAGCTGGTGCAGGGGAGGTAGGGGCTGGGCTCAGAGTTAAGGTGCTTCCTCATCACTCCACAAAGTTAGTCTTCTCAGCTGTTTACTGCACAATCAGGTATCCTTTCTCCTAAGAATTCGTGTCTGTCTGCCACCCTGAACAAGCCCGGTCCCGTCTAATCTAAAGCTAAGCAGGGTCGGGCCTGGTTAGTTCTTGGATGGGAGACCACCTAGGAAGACCAGATGCTGTCGGGTAAAAAATAAAAAGAATCAATGTCTTAGAACACTCAAAGGAAGGTTCAGAAAAGAAGTAGAAAGGATAGGCAGGAGGGGAGGAAGAAAAGGCCATCTAAAGGAAAATGCGATAACTGGATGTCTCCATTGGGCTCAAGCTGAGTTCGGGAGGTTGATTGCTCTGGGGTAGGCAAGGCATAAATAATATCTTGGGACTTTGAGTCAGACAATTTGATTCTTTTGATGATTGTAAGTATAAAGAGGAAGGAGATTGAGTAATCTGTGTCTGGCTCCAGTAGAAAGCCTTTACCTGGTGCTGTCTTTAGAAAATCTTAAAGTTTGGCAGACTATGTGAAGCACTAGATTGAATTTCCTGTCTAGCCTTAGTTACATATTGTTCTCTTTCTTTCTTGTAGATTCCTTATGGCAAAAAATATGATAAGTCGTGGCTCCTGAATATGATTCAGAGCAAGTGCAGTGTTTCTTTTACCCCCATTGAGGTAAGATAAGGCCTGAGTGGCTGGCTGAGCACCAAGGAAGGTGGCGGGGCCAGGTGGGCTAGGGGCTCTGGGCTCTAAGTCTGATGCTCTTATTTTCTCTTCTTGTAGTTTCACTATGAAAACACAAGGGCCCAGTTTTTTGTTGAGGATGCCAGTACTGCTTCTGCATTGAAGGCTGTCAACTATAAGATTTTGGATCAAGAAAACCGAAGGGTGTGTACAAAGGGTTTGAATTCTGGCTTGGCTGGAGGCAGGGATTGCTGCTCAGGGTACTGGGTCTTGTTCCTGGTGCTTAGGTTTCCCTAGAGTTCACTGTGCCCTTGTGTCTTCTCTGCAGATATCCATCATCATCAACTCCTCTCCTCCACCCCTCACTGTACAGAATGAGCTAAAGCCAGAGCAAGTAGAGCAGCTAAAGGTGAGGCAGACTAAGTCACTTGTTTCCACCCCAGTCCTAGTGGTTCTCACATTCCCCATCCCCCACTCACAACTGCAGTCACCTGACCACTGACAATTTTTTCTCCCTCTGTAGCTGATCATGAGTAAACGATACGATGGCTCCCAACAAGCACTTGACCTCAAGGCCCTCCGTTCAGACCCAGGTAAGGTGGATGGCAATGATTCTCAGATTGGCCATCTGTGAGACAGAGGGGGAGCTTTCAGGCAGGGAAAGTTTGAGACTGGTTTGGTGCTGTTGCTGGCCTAGGCAAGCACTCTCACTCCCCCTTTCTTCCTGAAGATCTGGTGGCCCAGAACATTGATGTTGTCCTGAATCGTAGAAGCTGTATGGCGGCTACCCTGCGAATCATTGAGGAAAACATCCCTGAGGTGACGCTTTTGCCCCATTATTAGAAGGGAGGAGGCAGAGTGGGATAGATTGGATGGGATCGGGAGGCAGATTTGTCTCCGATCCCCTTCCTGGTGGTGCTTCCTCTAAAGTCTTCTCTCCCCACAGCTATTATCCTTGAACTTGAGCAATAACAAGCTATACAGGCTGGACGACATGTCCAGCATTGTGCAGAAAGCACCCAATCTAAAGATCCTAAACCTCTCCGGAAACGAGGTGAGAATTGAGACCTGGTTGTGTTTTGGTTGTGGTGGGTAGAGGGTGGAGGGGACTTATCTGCTGGTGGCAAGAGGCAAAGGAAGGAATTTAAGAGACAGAGGTGGGGGTGTGGTGTGGGGCTCTAGCGGGCTCTCTTTACCACGGTCTCTTTCTTGCCTTCCTGCCATCCTTTGCAGTTGAAGTCTGAGCGGGAATTGGACAAGGTGAAAGGGCTGAAGCTAGAAGAGCTGTGGCTCGAAGGAAACGCCCTGTGCGACACCTTTCGGGACCAGTCCACCTACATCAGGTCAGTTGTAGCCTCTGTCTCCCCTCCTGGGGACCTTCACCCCCTGGGAGGCTGAGCTAATGCACCCTGACCAGTGCCCGTCTGCAGGAGATGTGCAGCCCTGAGCTGGAACCACCTGTCCTTTGGGAGGATCACGTGTTCCTCCCTGTCATCTGCCCATGTCGCCCAGCTTTGCCCCACGTCTCCTTTCCCTTTTCACCTGACTGCTTGTTTGCTGGTTCTACAGCTTTTCTTCTTCCTGAACACAGCCTTTTCTAGAATCTCCCCACCCTGTTGTTTCATGAAGGGTATCTCCCCTTTTCTGCCATCACCGGGGTGTCTCGTATGTGCCCCGTATATGGAGTTGTCTTGTGCCAAGAGCCCGGTATCCCTGGGCTGAGAAAGTCCTCTACCCTGGGACCTCCTGCTGCTGGGCCGTCCCTCCTTTGTCCTGTCTTGGCCCCTCTTGTCCTTTTGTCAAGAGGGGCTCTCTTCTCACGATCCGCTTGCCTACAGCTGTCGCCTGGGCTTTCCTGCCCATGCTGAGGTTGAGGCCTCCTCATGGCTGGTGCCATGCAGTCTGTCTCTCTTGCCCAGTGCTGAGCTGGGCCCTCCCTGGAGAAGAAACCTGGGTTCCCCAAGAAATATGACCAGAGCCGGGGCCCCGCCAGCAGGCGAGGGAATCCCTAGGCAGGTGCTGGGCGTGGAGGCCACGGGGGCATAGGCTACCAAGGAGACACAACTGACCCTCACGGGGGCGCTGCCCCTTCCTCACTTGCACACCTCACGTCACCCTGCTTGGCCCCGGAGGATGGCTGGTTAGCCAGAGACGGGTAAGATTCCTCAGGGAAGGAACAACCTAAGACAGGCACAGTCGCAGAGGGGCCATCAGGAGAGAACTTGGGGGCCAACAGAGGTGGGGCATAGACCCTCACCCCCCCAACTTTGCAGGGGCCTGAACCCTCACCCCTTCTGAGGGAGGTCTCCTGCCCCCCTGGCTGCTTTGCTTCCCACGCCCAGCTCAGACCGGGACCCAGGTAGCAGACAGAGACCTGGCCGACCGCAGCTGCCCTCTCGCTGCAGCAACGACTTGTTTGCCATTTCTACCTTGGACCACGGGGAAGGGCGGCTGAAGGAAAGGGCTGTGTCAGGTGCCTGCCTCCCTTTTTTCCCCCTTTGTTTGCGGAATGTTTCCTTGCCTTGTAGTTCTTTGATTTTCCTTTCCTCCTTCTCTCTACTCCCCTTTATCTCTCCCATCTCTCCTTGTCCCTTCCCTGTCCTACCTTTTCTCTTCCTTTTTGCCTTTTGCATCCTTCGCTTCCTTCTTTGCCTCCCCTCTTCCTGATCCCCGCCTTGCTCATCTCCCTGCCCCAACATCCTGTGCCATCCCTGTGGTGTGTTTTGGTCTTGGCCACGGCCAGACCTGGCAGAACTGATGGATACCTGTTGAGGCAGCGGAGCCCCTGGGCTCCCACCCCATTCCCTCCTCCCGGGGCTGCACAGGTGAGTAGGTAGAAGGTAAGGGGGGCAGTGATGGGGAGGAGGTCCCGGGCTTAAAGCCTGGGTGTGCTGCTCCTGCAGCAGTTGGGATCAGGCCGAGAGAAGAGTCAGCCTTCAAGGCAGTCATTTCCGGGTGCCCCAGGTAAAGTGGGGAGTGGGGCCGTTTTTCTTGGAGCTCAGAGGCTTGGGAGTGAGAGGATGAGCAAGGTGGGATGGGCTGTCCCTTGGGTGTTGGTGTATTTGCTCCTAGAGCAGTCCAGGAGGCATGGTGGCTCTGAAGCATCACTCACTTCTGTCCCGTTCTTGACAGCGCTATTCGTGAACGATTCCCCAAATTATTACGCCTGGTAAGTCTGAAACTTTTTCATTCTCTTCTAACAGTCGTAACATATCCCACCGCCAAGGTCTTGCCTAATGTACATTTGTATGACCATTAACTTGGGGACACGGAGCCCTTTGCAAATCCAACAAAAGCTGTAATCCTGCCCAGAAAAATATCTGTTATCAGGATTCCAGGACCCTTTCCTGTCTCTTTTCCACTTGACCTCTGACCTCTTTCTGTTAGTTTTTCCGTCTTATTTCTCACCCCGTCTTTTTTCTCGGGTTTACGCCGCCACCTTTCACTTCATTTCGGCAGGATGGTCACGAGTTACCCCCGCCAATTGCCTTCGATGTTGAAGCACCCACGATGTTACCCCCGTGCAAGGTGAGAGAGTGGGCAGAGCTAGAGCTCGTGTTGGGAGGAGGGATCGGTGCCTGGTCCTAACAGCTGTTTGATTCCAGGGAAGCTACTTCGGGACAGAGACCCTGAAGAATCTGGTCCTGCACTTCTTGCAGCAGTAAGTGTCCCAGGGCCCCGGAGGCTGGCAGAGGTGGGCTGGCTCCAGCACGCTCACTCTTGAGGACTATCGGGTCCCTTTGTGGATGCAGACTATGGAGCACAGACCTTCCCTTTTGTTTTTCCCCGCAGGTACTATGCAATTTATGACTCTGGAAACCGGCAGCGGCTCCTGGATGCCTACCATGATGGGGCCTGCTGCTCCCTGAGCATCCCTTTCATCCCGCAGAACCCTGCCCGGTGAGTATCACATCCCAGAACCTGCCCAGGACCAGAGTTTCTCGGCAGGCCCAGGCCAGTCAGTACCTGCTGGTGTCCACACTCCACACTGCTCTGACCACTGCCTCCCTTTGCTTTATTCCCCAGAAGCAACTTGGGCGAGTACTTCAAGGATAGCAGGAATGTGAAGAAGCTTAAAGACCCCAGTAAGTGTGTGACGTGAACAAACAGAATGGGAGAAGGGAATGGGAAGGAAACTGTCACGGGGCCCAGGAGCACGTGACCGCCCCTAACCTTGGCTGCTCCTCTGCCCCAGCCCTGCGGTTCCGGCTGCTGAAGCATACACGGCTCAACGTCGTCGCCTTCCTCAATGAGTTGCCCAAAACTCAGCATGACGTCAATTCCTTCGTGGTAGACATAAGCGCCCAAACAGTAAGCACGGACTTCCTGCCTGAGGGCGGGAATGGGAAAGGGGCGGCTCAGAGGCCGGGCTCCGGCTGGGCCTGGGGCCTGCGTGGCAACTGCTGCTGCTTCTCTTTCAGAACACGTTGCTGTGTTTTTCTGTGAATGGAGTCTTCAAGGAAGGTGAGAACCTTAGCAGTCCTGTTTGAGGATGGTTCTTCCCCCAGCTAGGGCCTTTCTCAGCTGCCCAGCTGCCTTCTCTCCCCTCTTCTTCCCTGACTTCGTGCTCCTGTTCTTCCCCCAAGTCACCTTCATTTGGCCTCCCCTCTCCACCTGCCTTTCCTGTCTGGGCTGTGGGAAAGCCCGTGATGAGGACACTGACTTTGGAAACGGGCATGTCTGAACCTCCATCCCAATCTTGGTCCAGTGTACCATTACTCCTGAGCCTCAGATTCTTTCCTTGTAAAGGGGGGTTATTAATAGCCATCTCTGGAGAGTAAATGGAGTGACTTAAAAAGTGCTGACACAAGGCCTGGCACACGAATACTCTGTCAGTAGGATAACAGCGTTGTTATTATTTTTTCTGACCTCTGACACTCCTCCCCACCTCTGCTCCTTTGCACACGCATTGTCATCCCTATCTGGCCCACTTAGGGTTCTTTGTGTCAAATAAGACCACGATTTGAGAAGCAGTTTGTAAACATAAAGCGTGAGCGACTCAGGGGTCATTGCCATTGTTTTTGCAGTGGATGGAAAGTCTCGGGATTCTTTGCGAGCCTTCACGCGGACCTTTGTTGCTGTTCCGGCTAGCAATTCAGGGTGAGTGTTTGGCTTACTGCATGGGGTCCCAGTCCAAGGCCATGTGGGAATTGAAGTTGGGGACGGAGTCAGTCCTCAAGGTATTTTCAGAATTTCAGGAAGGTAACAGGGAACCAGAGGAGGGAGGAAGCTCATGTAGCAAAGAGCTTGGCTTGAGTGGAGCTGGCTGGGTTTCTCAGCCTGGCTCCAGCACTTCTGGCTAAGGGCCGGTTTCCTCATCTGGAAAGTGGTGTAACTCTTCACTTCCTGAGTCTGTTGTAAAGATAAGAACTTTCCATATTTTGGGTCAAAATGTACAATTCTAGTGTGTTTGATAGGGGAAAGGCCATATCAATAAAATGATAAAAGGTAATAGCTAAGAGTGGGAGGGGTTCCTGTAGTTATTGAAAGAATAGGAGTGTCAGGTGTCAGTGAGAGTAGGAATGATTTGGGGAGGATGTGGTTATCTGTCTAGCTAAGGTACTTTTTGTCCCCAAGGCTATGCATCGTAAACGACGAGCTGTTTGTGCGGAATGCCAGCCCTGACGAGATCCAAAGAGCTTTCGCCATGCCTGCGCCCACGCCTTCCTCCAGCCCCGTGCCCACCCTCTCCCCAGAGCAGCAGGAAATGCTGCAGGCGTTCTCTACCCAGTCTGGCATGAACCTCGAGTGGTCCCAGAAGTGAGTCCTGGGCATGTGTAGGAATAGGGGTAAACTGAGGTAGTGAATAATAAGTGCTCCTGAAATTTTAAAAGCCAAAACTTTTTATTGCTTAAAAAAATGGTTTATAAAAAAAATGTGCCCTATGCATAAATTAGCACAACATTTAAAGCCAAAATTAAGTCCCTTTTCATATGCTATTCTGCAACTTACTTTTTTTTTACTTATCCCATGAACATCTTGTCAGTATAAAAATTACTTTAGTCGTCTTGATAGCTATTAAATACTTTGTATTCATTAGACCATTGATAGGCATTTGGATTTTTGCTACTTTTTCATTTGTATAAATTGTGCAAGAATGTATATAATTGTTGGCAAACTTGGGCAAGTGTTTCTGTAGAATGGATTCCGAGCTGCCATTTAGTGATGGGGGACTGCATTTTGGTTCTAATGGAGGTGCCTGTTCTTCCCCAACTCCAGGTGCCTTCAGGACAACAACTGGGACTACACCAGATCTGCCCAGGCCTTTACTCATCTCAAGGTAAAGTTTGGGAATAGGATGGCAAAAAAGACAGGGTTCTCTGGGCCTTCAAGAGGGTCAGGTAATCTGGGAGTGGGGAGGGCATTGGGGGTGCGGGATGAGCTGCCTGGCTCTACTGACCTTTCTTTTTTCTCTAAGGCCAAGGGCGAAATCCCAGAAGTGGCGTTCATGAAGTGATCCCAAGTCCTGCCCCAGAAGAAGCCCCCCTGTAAATAGTCCTTGGATATTGATGTCTTCTTGTCATGGTTGTTGTCTCCTCCACTCCGGCCCGAGGCCACTCTGTGACTGTGACCGAGGAGAGGGGGCTGCTGGATCCCTCTCTTCGATGCCTTCTGGAAGACTCTGGAAGACTTTCAGAAAATTGAGCCTCACTGGTGCCAGGAAGCCAAAGGTTACTTTGTAGAACTGACACTAAACTACCCGAAGGACTGAGGTGCTTTGTGTACTTAACCCCAGACTCCTCCCTACTTTTTAAAATAAAGAGTGATATTGTATTTTGTGTCCTGTGCACCGGATTGTTTTTACCCCGCCCCTACGGCGGGGGAGGCGGGGTGGAGGCTGCGCGCCTCCCTGTGTGCTGCGGAGACTCGTAGAGGCGGGGTCCGCCGGCAGGAAGTCCCGCCCCGGAAGCGACTCCACGGAGGGCCATGGCTGCGGTGTGGTGGCGCTGGCCCACAAGGCTGCTTGTCGCTCTGCGGGACCTACCGGCGCACCGAGCCCTGCACGACGCGTCCCCGCCACGAGACGTGTTGCTCTTTGAGCATGAACGGGGCCGCTTCTTTACGGTCCTCGGTCTGTTCTGCGCCGGCCAGGGGGTTTTCTGGGCCTCCTTGGCGGTGGCAGCCTTGAGCAGACCCCCAGCCCCCACGCGGGCTCAGGACGCGGATCTCCCAGGCCGCGGCCGCTCGGACGTGCGCTCGGTGCTCTGGCGCTACGGCCTGGCGGTCGGCTGTGGTGCCATAGGTAAGGCGTGGGGTGGCTGGGGACTACCCTCCCTGCTTAGGCAAGGAGAGTAAGGGGTTCCTGGCTCTCTGTAATGGAGGCGGGGGATAGGGGAGAAGGCCATCCCCACGGGAGTGCGAAGCACTGGACATGGAAGTCCCCTAGCGCCGAGTCCTCGGACAGGCCTAGGTTGAGGTCTACCACTCACTGCGACCTTGACTAAGTTATTTCTGCTCTGGACCTGTTTTCTCTTGGTTTAAAACGGGATGGACATCTGTTAAGGTTGTTGGGAAGAATAAGTAACAAGATTCTGGGGTATAAGAGGAGCTCAATAAATGTCAGTATCATCACGATCATTTGTTTTCATTCAGGGGGCACTAGAAGGGTTGCTGCTTAGCTCTCCGGTGAAAACCCCTCACCCCAGTCTACTTTTCCTGCAGGTATCTTGGTCCTTGGTGCTGGTCTTCTCTTCTCCCTTCGCTCTGTGCGTTCAGTGATGCTACGGGCTGGAGGGAAGCAGGTGACCCTCACCACTCATGCCCCCTTTGGCTTTGGTGCCCATTTCACTGTTCCTTTGAACCAAGTATCCTGCATGGCCCACCGGGGTGAAGTCCCTGCCATGTTGCCTCTGAAGGTCAAAGGCAGGCGCTTCTACTTCCTCTTGGACAAAACTGGTTATTTCCCCAACACAAAACTCTTTGACAACACTGTGGGTGCCTACCGTAACTTGTGAAAAACCGCCCTGAGACACTCACTCCTCCAGGAGGGGAATAAAAACTGAACTTTAGGGGTGGGATGACAACCAGAGTCACATGAGGGGGCCCAAGACTCATGAACAGCCAATAAAAGCAATCATCCTAAGGGCAGCTACCTGAATGTACCTCTAAGTGATCCACGTCTGTTTAGATTTACTCTACCTACCTACCTACAGTGCTTTAACACAACTCTACCAAGATGAAAGAAGAAAGTAATATATTTTGGTATAAAAGCAGCTGTAGGAAGAGAAGTGGAGGAGGCCTATCGTCATGTTTCCTTCCTGGAGGGAAAACTGAGGCTCGCGGCATAAAGGGGGCCGAGCGGGGAAGAGGAGTACGGGCACTTGGGCATGGAGTCTTTGGCTGCAGAAGACACTCTGGGTACTCTTCAGGAATGGGAAAGGTGTGGCCCCACGAGAGCATCTGTCTCAGAGCTCCACTCAGGGTCCCCCCTCTCCAGAGGCCGGTATGGGGTGCCTTCAGACTTCCACTGCACGACCTGGAGCACCAGGACCACGCACCACAGTACCAGATTCACCCAAGAAGAGTTCTGTGGGAGATAGGAACAGGAATGTCAGGAGTGAGGCCACCTCAATCCAGTTCCACCCACACACCGCTCATCTGTTTGCTGTCAGGCTGACAAGCCCTTCAGCTCCTCTCAACCGCTCCCTGATGGGAACCCTTAGAACTACAGATGGTTCTAGGACTCTATCCCAGGACCTCACTTCAGCATTGTGTAGGTTGGAGTAGAAGTGCAGAGCGGTTCCACGGGGTGTCCATGGAATTTTCTGAGCTTCAGAGCAGCTGTGAGTTCAAAAGACAGTGGTGAGACCAGGGATATGCCACAAACACTCCTGTGCCTAGGTGCCCTTCAAGATAACTGATGAGAGTAAAAAGGGGGTCACAAGATCTCTGCTAAGGGAAGGCAGGCAGCCCCAGCCAGGCTTCCCCCCTTTCCCATTACCTAGTTGTAGTGTTCAGGGAGACAATGGAGTTGCAGAGAGAACTGGTGCCAAAGCGAAGGACACAGGCAGACACTAAGACCAGGAAGATGGCTATAGTTGAGATGGCCAGTGCAATGCGGAGCCCTATCCGGCCTCTATGAGGAGAGAACGAGCCTGTAGTTGAGGTAGGACTCCTCCCACCTCGGCCCCTGGCCCTCAGAGCAGTGCAGTCACCTGTGGGAGTCCTCGATGCAGCTGCTGTAGACCCAGAAGAACAGAAGCAGGAGACAGTAGAGGGCCAGAAGGCCAGAGGCCCCAGCCACAAAGTAGCAGAGGGAGGGGGCTGAGGGTCGGGATAAGGCCAGGGAGGAACGATTCAGGGCGGCCACACCATACAGGGGACAGCTGCCACTGAAGGAAGCCTGTGGAGAGAAGCTGCTGAGTCCTAAATTTCAGGTTCGTGCCTCCGGATGCAGGCTTGGGCAGGTGTTAGGGATAACCTGGCCCAGAGCCACACTAGAATAGTTTGTGCACTCAGTTCCCGGGCCAGCAGAGGGCCTGCTGGGGAAATCGAACCTGCAGTGGCCAGAAGGATCAGGAAATAGGCTATGGTTTATACACTGAGCTTTGGAGAGGCCTCACAAGTTCTGGTCTCCCCTCTGTGGAAATCCTTGAGTAAAACCAGAACTCATGTAACCTAACGTTATCTCTGATGCTTTCTAATCTGTAAAGTCTGTGCCTACTTTATAGGGATCAGATGAGGCCATGTTCACTAACAAGATTGCCTGGCGGGGGAAAACAATGTAAACGACTGGCTTCTGGTTTCCCTAACCACTATTTTGTCATTTGGAACACTGTTGCAATCAGGTGGTAGTTTAATCACCTCCGCTACACTAAGCTTTATTTCTCGACGTAGCTCAGCACGATAGTGTCTGGTTTCAGGATGAAGGCAGGGCCTGGACCGACCTCCGTTTCAGAACCGAGGTAAGGTTATGCAGCAGGAGCCACCAGGCCGGGCTTTGTCTGGTGCTGTAAGACACTCCAGAAGGCTTGTCCCTTTGGCGAGGTAATGACTGAAGTATGACCTGGGCGGACGGAGCCACGGAACGCGATTAACGCCGATGCGCACCCACCGGGGCCCGGGGAGGCCCGGGCCGCAGGGCAGTGGTCTCTGGGTGTCAGGGTCGCCCGCCCCCCGCTCGTCTCGCCCCCACTGCCGGCCCCGCCCCGCCGCCGCCGCCGCACCTGGGTCCGCGTCAGCGCCGCGGCCGCCACGGCCCCGCACAGGAAGGCGGCGGCGAACAGCACGAGCTCGACGCGCTGCAGCCAGGGCAGCGCCATGGCGCCCTCGCCACCGGGAAGCGCGGCCGCGGGAGCCAACCGCCCGGACCCCGCCTCATCCGGCGCGACACACGGGCGCGGAGACCTCACTTCCGGGCGCGGGGTTTATTCGCAGGGGCCGGGCCCCGCCCCTCACAGCGGCAGGTACAGCGAGTAGTCCGCCAGCGCCCAGCGGCGCGCCGGGCGGCCGGTGCGGCCGATCATGGGCAGCTTCTGCACGTAGCGGGAGGCCGGGCTGGGCCCGTACGGCGCGGGGAAGGCGGTCTGGAAGAGGCGGCCGCGGCAGCGCCTCCCGGCCTGCCGCCCGGCGATGATGAAACGGAAGTGAGGGGCGCCGCGCGGGGCGAAGCGGCTCTTCTGGAAGACGTCGCGGGTGCCGGCGCCAGGCCCCTGCTGCCGGGGCGCCCCCCGCGCCCGGTGCACGCGCGGCAGCGGCCTGCTCTCAGAGGCGGCGGGCGCACAGGCCGCCGACGACGGGCCGCTGCCCCGGGGGCTCTCGTCGCCCTGGGGGCTGACCATGGCGCTGGCCGTCAGCTGCGGCATCTTCCGTACCGAGTCCGGGGCGGCTGTCGGCTCCTTCTTGTCCCCCGGCGGCCGGGGGGCCGTGGGCGCGGGCTGACCCGTGCCGAAGCGGGTGGCCAAGCTGTCACCGAAGAAGGCGTAGAGCTCGCGGTAGATGTCCGCCAGGGTCACGGAAGGGGTAGGTTCCTCCAGCCCTGCGCTTCCAGGCGGCAGTGGGAGGCCAGACCCAAAGCCTGGCTCTGCGCTGCCCCCGGAAGGAGACTCCTGCAGGAGAAGGCTGTCCCAGGGCAGGTCATCCGAGCGTCGGCACCACCTGCCGCCTGGGCCACCCTTGTTGGGCTCTGCTGCCTGGGCCTTCATCTTGAGCAATCGCTCTACCGCCACCTGTAAGAGCAGAGGGATTAGGATATGCAAGAACTGGGAGGAACCTGGGCCCATCAAGTCTCCCAAAGTAAACCTGCTGAGCTCATGCAAGGAAGGGAGCCTGGGAGGGGCTGGCACTCACCAGAATGGCTCCATAGACTTTGTGTCCATCTGCTTTAACCTGGGCATTGGATACTGAATAGTCATCTAGCACAGCCTGCAGATTTGTCCAGTAAGTGGACAGGTGTGGGTACAGGACTCGTTCTACTGCCTGGAAGGG
This sequence comes from Macroglossus sobrinus, assembly GCA_004027375.1. Classification (NCBI taxonomy): domain Eukaryota; kingdom Metazoa; phylum Chordata; class Mammalia; order Chiroptera; family Pteropodidae; genus Macroglossus; species Macroglossus sobrinus. Next base: position 576,002 of record PVKZ01000715.1, on the reverse strand, counting down.
AGAGAAGGGACGCAGTGAGTGCCTTTACTGCTCATTGCCTGTCAAATATCCTTTCCCATGAAAGACCTACTTTTAGCTCAGATACTGGACATGACTCAATCCTCCTAAATTTCCTGCTTGGCATTCTCAGCCAACATTTATTTGGAACCTACTGTATACCAAAGCATTTACTAAGCACTGGTAATAAGGACCGGGTACAAAGATAAACAATATAAAGTGACCCCGCTATAACTGACATATGTGCCACCTCACTGACAAAAGGGCTAAGGGTATAAGTGATGCTCGGTGCTAACAACTGCTAGCCTGCCAACTGCTAGCCTACAGTCAATAGGCAAGTATGGTCCTCGCTTGGATGGAAACTAGGACTCAGTTCAAACTACAGAAGCACAACTGATCAGAGACCTGGACTCTGATTATATAATTTTAAATCCTGTGATTAATTTGGGGAAAGCAATTAAGACTTCACAGCGGAGGTGACATTTCTGATGGACTTCAATGAATAAGCATTCAGTTAGTCATCCACAGTCTGAGGATTTGAAAACACTGACAAGATTGACAGGGTCCTAGGAAAACATAACTTGCTGTATGCTGACTCAAGAAATATGAAAGCTTAAATAACTCTATATAACTATGGTCGTTAAAAATCTAACTACAAATAAAACACCATGCCAAAAGTTACAAAGCCTATAGGCATTCAAGGAAAAGAGCATCTTAAATCTTATTTAAAAAAAAAGACAAAAAAGAAATACTCATTCCCACCTCTTTCCATAAGGCCTGATTCTAAACCCTTTCTATAACCCTGATTCTAAAACCATACAAGGACAGTATATGAGAGGAAACAATCAATTTCCATGGAGAATATAAATTAAAATTTAGTAAACCCAACAGTATAAAATTTAGTAAATACAACAGTAATGCAATATAACATGCACTATATTCCAATAAAGTTTTAGATTTTTTTAAAGACTATACCATGACCAAATTTATCCTAGAAATATAAAGATTTACTATTAGAAAATTTCTATATCCAATTAATCATGTTAATAGATATAAGCAAAAAAACCCTAGGTTCAAAAGATACAGAAAAAGCATTTGATAAAAGTTCAACACAGATCAATGATAAAACTAAGAATATAATTTTCTTAACCTGAGAAAGGTTATCTGTAAACACACAACATAAACATCAGCCTAAATGGGAAAGGTTATTAGCATTTCTTTTAAAATTGGAAGTGAGACGTTGCCCACTATCACCTTATGTAAAATGATATTAGTGGTCCTAGCAATGAAATAATAAGAAATCAAAGGGATTAGGTTTAGAAAAGACAAAATAAAGCTGTCATTTTTTGCACGTGATATAATCTACATTAAAAACCCAAAATAATCCACAAATAAAATTTCAGTAAAGTAGCTGAATATACAAATTAATTGTTTCTATATACCAATAAGAAATTAATACATGGAAAGAAGACACCATTACAACGGCATCAAAGAACAGCAAGAATCTAAGGCCTAAATAAAATAATGTATATGTAAGATCTCTTCAGGGAAAGATTCTGAAAGTCAGTGAGAGACCTAAAAAAAGGGAGAAATGACATGTTTGTGGACAAGAAGACTTAATATTAATGATGTTAATTCGCTTTAAAATTGACCTAATTGAGTCAATGTAATTCCAATAAAAAAATCTCAACAGAAGCAAAAGAATTTATTCCAGGTAGGCAAGAGTGGTTCAGCAGAAAAATCCACTCACGTAACCTATCAAATTGTCAGAACTAAGGTGCATTAATAATTTGATAATCTCAACAGATGCTAAAAAGGTGTTTGACAAAACTCAGTATCTATTCCTTTTTAAAATATACTCAATACAAGAGGAATTGAGGGATAATTCTTCAGTGTGATAAAAGAGAACAGGCAGGAATTCATGAAATAGGAATATATTAATAGGACTTTTGTTAGTAAGTTAACAATGTAAAAAAGTGCAGGACTTTTAAAAGGATAAGATGTTTATATACAGAAGTCAGGTTATCCCTGAGCCTGGCCTAAAGCAAGAATTCAGTACACGGCAGCAGCAGGCATAGACCATTCTTATGATAAAAGACACACAGTATTTTTCTAATCACAAACGGGAGCTCTTACGGCTTCGTGAGCAAGGCCAGGGTCCTCACCTTCCAGCCAAGGGCATGCAGCCCAACCACAGCCCCGTAGTGAGAGCAGAGAGGACGCACAGGGTCTGCCAAGACCTTCTGCAGGGAGAGCAGGATCTGCTGATAGAGGCCACTTACAAGGTCCCCATGAGTCCTATGGGAGAAACACTTAGTCAGGGGATGAGGCACAGTGCTGCCCAACAGGATTCAAGTCGCAGCACTCAGAGAAAATAGCACTTGTGTGGCACACTGGATTAAGTGAATGAGGTGGCTAGCAGTGACTGGCCTGGTACCTGAAGGCTGAAGAACCAAACCCTTGGCACACTTGTCATCCATTTGTAGAATCCCAGTGTGCCACAGCATACCGACTGGAAAGCTCTAAGGGAAGAGGTTCCTGACCCCTCAATATGGCCTCAACGCCAGAAGTTTCATCCCATCTCCCTACCCCAGCCCACTCAGCTCTGCAGCTGTCCCACCCTTTATACAGCTCTAGCCCCAATGGCTACCAGAAGATGTGGCTGAGCAGGAGGGCAGCACCATCCCGCAGGGTCCAGTGGTCATTCAGGGGATTGATGGAAGCAGCCAGTGGCTCCAGGACGCAGTAGAGGACACTGCCCACCAGGGAGCGGACATAGGGCCCCAGGCAGAGGTGTGGGTTCCGGACCAGGCTCCGGGCCACTTGCAAGAGCCGGTGCAGCTGTTCCAGGTCGTGGCTTACAGATTTCACCTGTTGGTAGAAGAGGGCGCTCAGTGGGCCACGAGGGCGCACAGGAACATGCCATTCGGATGGCGCCTGCCACGAGCCCTGCATGCTCTGGGTGATCTCTTCCCCACAGAACAGTCTCCCCTGCCCCAGCGTGGTCACTTACCCCACTGACCACATAAACAAAGTAAGGCAGGAGCGCTGCGATCTTGGAGTTGGTCTGTAAATCCTGGAGAGCGATCTGGGAAAGGAAGGGGCCACACTGCATTCGATCTGTCAGCCCCAAGAAGATATCGCCATTTTTTTTTTAGAAGGATACTTTAGCACTTATGTACTAAAGTTTTAAATGTTCATACGCTTTGATTCAGCAATTCTGCTTCTATAAATTTAACCCCCTATAAAAGAAACCCACACACATACCCATACAGCACTGTCTGTAATAATAATAAAAAATATATATTAGGACAACCTAAATGCCCAACATATTTTTAACCGAGAAAAGCATTTGTTCTAAAACTCTGTGTTTAGATAACACCACTTGATTTTCGCTGGAGTGATCATTGTTATACACGGGGAAAAAAAGGTGAGGATGGGTCCATAGGAGACTTTCACTTCCTACTTTGAGTGTTTTTGTATTACAATACTTCTATAATAAACAGCTGGTATTACTTTTAAAAGCAAAAAAAAAGACATTCAAGTAAATGAGTAAAACCTCCACCACCCATTCCCTCCAAATTAGGATGAAGATTCTAAGCTTAGGTGCTGTGAAAACTGACAGGCCAGCGAGAAAGGAGCTCAGCTCCCAGACCCCACCCAGATCCTGCACCGAGCCCGGGGAATCGGAGCCAGGCTTCTAAGGCAGGAATGTATGGTAGCAACAGTCCTGATTTTCAAGGGAAATAGCAGCTGCAGCAGCCAGACACGCAAAGACATGGAGGATGCAAAACCCTCAAGCAGAGGGAGCTACAGACAGCCAAACTGATGACAGGAAAGGACTGACTGCGGGTACTGTCCAGCAGGCCCTGCGGAGCCGCAGAGACTAAAGCGGCAGGGTGGGCATGAGACCCGGGGACTAAGGACTAAAAAGCAGGTCTCGGAGCAGGCCGGGCCGGCACCTGACCTCAGTCCCTCTACTTAATCTTCTCCTCCCACTCTAAAATCCAGGCAAATGAAAGCTACGATGTGGATACCCCACTTAGCCCCAGGACAATAAATACTCCGGCAAGAGTGGACTCTGGAAACGAGGTGTGGGGAGACGGACCACCTGAGCCCCAGAAAGGGCCCTGCTGAGCTGCCCATTTCCCTAAGGCACACGGTTCCTCCCAGCGTAGAAAGGGAAGTCAGTACCGGAAGAGGACCAGCTTCAGAGCACCCCCACTCCCTGCCACTAAAAACAGCTTCCACACATCAGTCTGTCAGACAGGAAGTAGGCATCTAAAAGAATTTCATAGGAATTCAAAAACAGGACTTTGTGTCCCAGATACAGGTTCACTGACTCACCTTCATCAGCTGTGGGTCATCCCCCAGTACAGCGCGAGTCACCTGCTGGTAGTACTTGAGAAGGTCATCGGTCAGTGAAGACACGGCACTGGGCACTGTGAGATGATGGACAGGACGTGGTCAGGGTGGAGAACCCAGCCTTCTCTCCACCTCCCTTGCCTGCTCCCAGACGACCACCTTCCCCACGCCCCTCCAAGAAGCTCATTCAGACTGGACTCCCAGAGCACAGAGCCGCCAGCCTCTCTGAGCAGCCCACCGAGCCCTGTTCTGACAGGCTCTCCACACCCCTGTGCCCTGCACACCGCCTCCCACCCTCTACGGGCAGATTCCTGCTCAGCCCTCAAGCCCTGAGCTCTGCTCAGCAGATGCTGGAAGTGAGACGCCTCCACGCAGGGACCCCAGCATGCTGCCCAGACTCCGTGCTAGCATCCAGCCCATACCTGATCCCTGAGGTGCCAGGTTCCCTTTGCCATCTAGGTAGGAGACATGAACTAGAACCAGAGCAGAGAGATAAGTCAGCTTCTCCCCCTTCTGAGACCACCCACCCATTGAGTCCTGCCCCATTCACCACTCCTCTGACAACCCAGCTCTTGTCCCCACCCCAGGCAGGACCCTGACAATCACCTCTCACAGCAGTCTCGGCACAGCCTTTGGGGATATTGGTGGCCAGGGCCAGCTCCACCAGGTTCACCTCTCGGTCCTCAGGGAAGCAGAGCTCACCCTCCCTGGCGGGGCGAAGAGGCAACGCCTCCTGGGATCCGTAACCACACACGGCCTGAGCGGAGAGAGGGTTGAAGAGCAGGCTGAATCTGGGGAGGGAAGAGGTGCTCTCCCGACCAGGGTGGGGAGCCTACATTCGCAGGAAGTCCAGAAGTCCTGAGAAAAGCGGGGGATGTCTGAGGCTTCGGGCCCATCGCTGGGAACTCAGCTGGAGCATCCAGAGTTTACCGGGTCAAGGAGGAGGACGAGGTCCTTCTCCCAGGTCCACTGGGGGCTCCAAGCCCCGACCCCAGGCTGCAGGGCCACCTCACACTGACCTGACTTGGAAAACACTGCTCTCTGCTAAACATGGCCTTCCCCAACTCCCGGCCCCAGGATACCCATGCAGGACATCCTAACACCCATGCTGCACTCGGCTCCTCCCTCCCCTAGAATGCCTTCTCTTCCCTTAGTCTAACCCGAGCCTCCCTTTCAGGCCCAGCTCAAGTCCCATCTGCCCCTAACTGCCCAGCGCCTGGGACTTCCTTTCCCTCTTTTCTAAACATACAGGTCTTAAGGGCCCAAGCCGGGCACCTGCCCTGAGGGAGCTGTGATGCCCCTCATGTGTGCACATGGTCTTCAAGTCTTCCTGCGTTGCCAGCCCTGAGCTGGGCATGGGAGTGAGTTCATGCCAGCTGAGCCCTCTGCAACCTGCGCCGCACTCACCTCCACGCTGCTCCACCTGAGCGCCCTGTTAAAATCCTCCACGGTCAACTTCCGCCGTTTCGTGTGTTTCATGAATTGAGAACTATTCTGGGAGGGGAGAAACAGAGTCAGGGGACAGCGAGCAGAGGCTACGGGACTCCCAGTGCCAAGCAGGAGCCTAGGGAGGAGGCGAGGACATTAGACCAGCGATCAGAAAGCCTGGATTCCAGCGCTGCTCTTATGCAGACAACTCCCAATGTCACGGTCCCTCTCTGGGCCTCTGTTTCTCACATGCAGAATGTAAACATGAACCTGCTTGACCTGCCCAGGGGGGCTGTTGTGAGGAACACATGAGAAGTTGCCCAGCAAGAGTTTTGATTGCTGGAAACCCAGCTGGCTAGGAGGGGCACTCTGGGAAGGGCAGGATGGCCACCACTGTATTCCCTTAAAGCACATAGTAGGTTCTCTGTATGTTTGGTGAATAGACCCCTGTGGAGGGTGGGGGTAGCCAAGAAGAGTTGGGGGTACTGGTGGGGAGCGTACCTGGGTGGCCTCTCTCAGACGGTAGCACACATCCTCTGCGAGCAGGGCTGCCACTTCGTCACTCAGCTCCAGGCCGGTGCTCTCCGCCATGAGCCGGACCGACTCCCGAGGGATCTCCACAAACCGCCGCTCTTCTCGCTCCGACATGGTCCCCGTGGAGCTGGGGGTGGGGAGGAAGGGTTTAAAAGCCACCCATCCCCCTCGAAGCCCAAAAGCCTGACACAGGCCCTCTAAACCAGTCTTGCAGCTCTTGTTCCAGAATTCCCAAACAAGGAGCCACAAAGGCTCTGAGTGTCCAGGTGAGGAAACTGAGACTCAGAGCAAGAAGCAGACTTGAGCTGGGCCACAGGGAGACCATAGTGACTCCTGAGAAAGTGCCTGGCCCTAGGGTCCAAAGCTGGGTACCAGCCCTGCCCTACCATTTCCTATGTGAATTTGGTTGTGACTGTTATCAGCCTGAGACCTGGTGTCCTAAACTGTAATTTAAAGCAATAATTCATGCTGTCTTAAACTCACAGGGTTCTCTGAGGATAAAATGAGACGGTGTAGAAGAAAGTCAGGGACCGGCACACTACACAAAGGAAAGACGTTACCAGCATTCATTAAAAACAAAAACTAAAACTTCATGTCTTCTTCTTTCTGATTCTTGCTATAACCACCATTTACTAGACCTTGATGAAAGATACTACTTTTATCCTGACATTTCCTGCTCAAAATCTTCAATATTTCTCCGATGCTCATAAAAGGGAAGCCCAAACTCACCAGCTTAATGTTCTGTGTTTGGTCCCAAATCCTCACAGCTGTTCATCAAGCTGATCTCACCTCCCAGTTAAGACCAGCCCGTGTCTTCCAGCCTGCCATCACCTCACCACCAATGCTCAGGCTGGTCTGTCACCCTCCCTACTCCAAACCCCCAACCCCTCCTCTTTGCCAAGGCAAATCCAGTCTCTCCTTTGAGGTCTTCCTACCCTATGTGCCATTTGGAACTGTCAAGCTTTTAGTTACTTAGGTTTCTGCCCCTGTGTCTGGTCTTCCCAAGTTTGGCTGTAACGCTTAAAAGCAGAAACCTGCTCTTCCGTTCACAGGATATGACAGAATAAGAACCCAATAAAATACTGTGGCTGTGACGGACTCTAACACACACCACATTTAGAAGGTAGGTCCCCATGTGCCAAAGTGAGTCATCAGCCCCATGGGCTGCAAGGCTGAGTTCCCCAGTGACCCACAAAGTCACTGCTCCCTACTCCTCTCTGGCAGGACTCACTGGGTCACCAATGACCTCTAGGCCCCTAAATCCAATGGGCATCCTACCTAGCCTCCCTGCAGCATTTCTCCGAATGGTTCCCAATTGCCTTTGGAATAAAGAACAAACCTGTAGCACGGCTCCAGGGCCCTAAATATGTGCTGACTTCTGCTACACCTTGTCCTACCCTCCTGCTCTGCATGTTGGTCTGTGGCTTCTTTTCATTTCTTCTAAAACACTTTATTTCAGAATGATCATACATTCCATTTCCTCTACTTGAAAGCTCTCCTGCGCCTACTCCACCCTCAATCCCTTTGTTTCGTAAATGCCCAGATACTCTTTCAGATCTCAGTTCAAATGATACTCGCTCAGGGAAGTCTTTTCGGAACCCTCACAATGTCCCAGTACTTTGCCTTCAAAGCAGTTATCATAGTTTGCGTAACTTTGATAACACCTACCTCACCACTAGATTGTAAGGTCCAAGCCGGCAAGGATCATGCCTGTTTGCTCATCTTTGCATGCCCCGCCTCTGGCAATGTCAACACATAATATGCCCTCAATAAACACTTGCTGGGAAAAAAAAAAAAAAAGAATAGCTACTTTTCTAAGCACATGCCATGCCTGAGGTACTAAGTGCTGTATATGCTTATACTTCCTTTTATCCTCATTAATAACGGGGTGGGTTATTATGTAAATATTATGTCTATTTCACAGTCAAGGAAATCAACGCTCAGAGAGGCTAAATGTGAAATGACTTGTCCACGATCACCCAGCGATCACTAAGTAGGGAGTAGGGGCTCAAATTCTTGTTCCTCATCAAGAGCGGAGAGCTATGTGGGGAACAAGGCCTGGATTCCCAGACCGAAGACTTGATATTGGAAACCCGCCAACTGATAATGGTAAGCTTCTCTTTCCCCAGCTGTAAAATGGGTAAAGGCGCGGAGGGTGCCCGCATTAAAACCCACAAAGTCGGGTCTCTGACCAAGGTCTCTCTTTCCTCAACCTTCCCTCTCCATCCTCAGACCCTAGCCACAATGGTAAGGAGGCGTGGGAACTGACCTCTACCGGCCTCCGCGATGCGCATCCTCCCACCTAGCTTCATTCATCACAGAACAAGAGGTGGTGGGGTGCGGTAGAGGAGGTCAAGGGTTACCGAACTCGGGTCACGTGGTCAGGGAAGGGGGCGGGTCCCCAGCGGAGCGGGCTCTAAGGCTAGTCAGAGTGCGCAGCCCGCAGCAGTACGGGGATCCTGGAATCTGCGAGGGCCTGCTCACCTGAGGGCTCCGGCGCAGCAGAGGTTGCCACCGAGACGGCGACCACAGCCGCAGCGGCAGCGGCGGCGACGGCGGCAGCAGCGAGTTTCACCTTAATTCCCTCTCTCGGAGCCCAGACCCCACCCTTCACGAGCACAGCCAATCAACTAGCGCCTTGCGAAGCTCCCGCCCTTCCCGGGAGGATTTCAGCTACGCGATTGGTCACTGTGAAGGCGCAGAGGGCAGGCGCCGGGGTCACGTGATGCCGAGTCGCTCTTCTTAAAGCAACGACTCACGGGAGGTTTGAGAGTAGAAGTGTGTGGTGTACTTTTTAGTAACCATGTTCTGTAGGAAAGCGGTCCCCATTCCCTTGGTCTTGTCTGCTCCTGAGTTTCCAAGCACTTGCATTTATGCGACTGCAACAAAGCTTTAGGTTTTGGTGTCTGGCTTAGTTTTCCTGCCCGCTTAGTGGTGCTTAACTTACCTCTCCAAAATCACCTGCCACTTCCCCTTCCCAAACAGATGGAGCACTTGTTAGGTATTCTCTGTGGGCAGAAGCGTCTTCTGACTGAGAGACGGGCAATCTCCAGACTTCAGGGCTCTGCTCATTCATGCATCTTACCTCGTATCTTCCCCATTCGTGTTCAATTAGCCAAATATAAACCCTCACCTGCCTTGCAGACTTCCTTGTCAGTTTTATACGCACACATTTTCCCAAACTTAAGCAGTTCTCAATTGAAAACAAGTGGGCTTATCGAGTAAAGGATAGTATTTGGAGTCAGACCAAACTCGGTTCAAATTATGACCCTGTTTTTAGGCAAATAACATAAGCACATTTCCCCTATCTACAAAATGGGGTAATAATACCCACCTAACAGCATTACTGTAGATTAGATAATGCCTGTGAAAGTACTTGGCAGAGTTCGCTGGTTGAACTTTCCTTCACTCACACATCAAGAGGCAGATAATAAATTAATTACTTTATGTTCATCCAAAATGGGGTATTTCTCAAGGGCCATTCTTTACAGAACAGAGTTTTCTGTAATGGAGCAGGGGAGCATCCTTGCCCTTCCTCCTTCTCAGGGTAGATACTGCTGACTCTTGAAAATAGTCCTCTGAGACCACAGCTGGGGAAGCCAGATGGATGCAACTGTGGTTGCCATGGCAACAACACCTAAGGAGACTGTGACCCCCCTGAGCCTTTTCCAGACATATTCGCAGTGGCATTTGGAATAGTTTCCAGTACTGTGCTTGAACACTTAAGTGTTTTGTCTACCTATGCATGAAAAGAAGCTCTGAAATCCTGAGTCTGAGATGAGCTCAGCAGGATATGGGCTGCTGACAGGTCCCCTTGCTAAGGTTTCATTGCTCTGGACAGCCATTGGCAATCTCGGAGGTAAGATAATGAAGGGAGGAAGGCCCAGGGGCCTGTGGGATGCAGTGAAACTGTATACAAGCCTCCTGGGGCTCATTTGCCCCCAACCTGAGTGGAGGCAGTGCCAGGGAAAGCCGTAGTGAGACCCACATGGCTACAGATAGAAAAAAAGTGGCTCCCACTCACTCCCAGCCACCCAGTGCCCACCAGAAGAGCTATGTGGCTTTGGAGTCGAAGTCCACTACTCACTAGCTATGTGACCTTAGGCTTGTTAGTTCATCTCTCTGACCAGTTTTATAGACTGTAAAGTGGGATAATAGAACTTACTTCATGGAGCTGTTGTGAAAATTCAGTAACGTGTATAAAGATGTGTAATGGATTTGGCACATTACCAGGCAGACACTCCTATTACTATTAGCCTGTGATCTCTTTAAGACCTCTTTAGTGTGCTCACTTCGGCAGCATATATACTAAAATCGAAACAATAGACCTCTTTAACTCCCCTAGTACCAAACCTTAAAAGATCAGAAGAGTCCTGGAGACCATCTGCAGGTCATTTCTACTAAGTAGTCCCTTCTCCAAACAGTGCCAGCCTTCTTGGTGAGTGCCACACTCCACATCCTCACCAGCACCCATGTGCTCATGTTTCGTGAGCTGCTTCTCTATCCATCAGTCTCTTTCAAGCCTGGTTTATTTTCATATCTTCAGTTCAGTTTAGTGTAGTGATTGCTTAGCACATAAAGGCCTCTGTTCTTTATGTACCCATACTAGGAAGGGCTGTGTTGGGAAACAACAGTTTGTGTTTTTACTACTCTCCTGTTCATCTCTCCCTGTCTACTGTCTCCTCACCTCTCTCCCTAGCTATACTTTTATTCTTTTTAATTAACTTATTTTAATTAGTTTCAAGTATACAGTAGATGGGTTAGAAATTTATATCGTTTATAAACAATTTCCCTAATTGCTCCTTCTCTCCTCTGGTTTTCCACCTAGCCAATATATTAATGCTAACTACATTCCCTAAGCGGTGCTCCCCATTCCCATGACCATCTATCAACTACTAATTTGTACTCTTTAACCCTTAACCCCATTCTCCCAGTCTCCCAACCCCCCGTCCTGTCACCAAATTGTCCACTATATTTGAGTTCATTCTTTTTGTTTCTTAGATTCTGCATGTAAGTGAAATCATATGGCATTTATCTTTGTCTTATTTCACTCAGCATAATAACCTCTAGGTCCATCCATGTCATTGTAAATAGTAGGATTTCATTATTTTTAATGGCTGAGTAATATTCCATTGTAGATGAACCACAATTTCTAATGATCTGTTGATGGGCATTTAGGTTGCTTCCATATCTTGGCCATTGTAAATTATGCCATGAATAATGGAGTGCACAGATCTTTACAAATTATTGTTTTGACTGTCTTTGGATAAACACCCAGAAGTGTAATTGCTGGGTCAAAAGGTATAACCATTTTTAATTTTTTGAGAACCCTCCATACTGTTTTCCATAGTGGCTGTGCCAATTTTCAATCCCACCAACAATGTATGAGGGTTCCTTTTTCTCTGCATCCTTGCCAACACTTGGCTGTTTCTTTTTCTTTTTTTTTTTTTTTTTTAAATACTCTTATTTTTAAGGGTGGGAGAAAGGCAAATACTAAAAAACTAGACTGGCACCGAATGGCTCTAATGATAGTGTCATTTGCTAAAAGCCAAAGATTCAACATTAGTGCCTTCCTTTCAATGAAGTCAACTTCAGACCTTGGCAAAAGGGTTAGTCAGATCCCCTGGGTGGCTGAGGCTCGTTGAGGCATCAAGACAAGAAAAGAGGAGCTAGTGAGCAACTGCCCCCAGCCTTTAAAAAAAAAAGCTGTTCTTACCAAAGAAAGATGAGATAACACTTCCATGAAAACCAAGGACCTTTTATGGTTAGAATACACAGTCAAAATCTGGGAGTGGCTGCAAAGCTACAAGAAGAGACATGTCTTTCGAGACAAGGAAACTTCCTTGCCTCCTCAATAGCAGCAAGACTGAGCCTCTGGACAACATTGGAAATGTGACAGTCACGCCTCCTAGATAAGGACCAAACAAGGTAGGAGGCCCTGGAGTTCAGCTCACAAGCCCTGAGAGAAAAGGAAAAGCATGTCAGTTAGATCGAGAGCCTGGGGCAGCTGTAACTGTGCATTTCCCACCCCAAGAGACACATGTCCTGGATCTTCCGAGCACATGAAAGAGAGTTTCCTTCATTCTGTGACTCAGGTATCAAATCCCATCTCCATCATTGCCCTCACACACCCCTTCCCCAGACCACAACCCTGGCATGCACCATCAGGCACTCACCCAAGTAATCATCCATAAGGGAGCCGATAGCAAACTGTAGGAAGGAAGGTAAAAGAGAAAATGAAGTCTGCGTGAGCACAGAACTATCCTCTAAGCCCCAGCCCCAGCCCTTCTGCCAAACTATCATCCCCTCTTCCTGGCAGAAGAGCATAGAACCCTCAGGAACTCTGGGTAGGAAGAAATTGACAACTCCCAGCTCTGCCCGGAACAAGGCACCTTCCTTGCCTCCCCAGCAGCAGCCAGACTGAGCCTCTAAACAACAAGTGAGGCAGGGAGGCAAGCGAAAGACTCACGATATCATTCTTATCCACACGGGTCCCCACAATCTTCAAGCGGATCTCATCGTCCTGCTGAATCACAATGTCCTGAGGGGAGGGAAGCGTATACTCAGACACCCCAGCCAATACTCTCCCTCAGGGTGGCTCACTCCTTCCTCCCTCTCACTGACTTTTTCCTACCCACTCACCTCATCCATTGTCTTGTAACATGGTGGGTTGGAGTTAGGGTCAAACTCCATCTCCGATGGAATGGACTAAAAGGAAAGTGAGACTGGTTCGGCACTTAAAATGGATGCTCCAGGAGATGGTCTTGAACGGGTGTCTCTCCTTAGCCCCACCCAGCGTGCCCAGACTTACATGTCGAGAGATGAAGCAGGACATAGGTCCAATTTCTGTGAAGAGTCCAACCTAGAAAGAAAGTGACCCCTGCTTTTTCTTTTGTTTCTCAGTCTTCTAAGCTTCCCATCTTTATATGATTTCTAATAATATTCTCCATGTTTGAAACCACTCTGAACTGTAGCATTTGTTTTCATTTTTCTTTTTTCGAGTTTTCAAGTTAAGCAAATACAGTGTAGTAATAAAGAGCTGAGGTCTGGGAATTTCAGTCCAGGATTTGAACACTTGTTGATCACATGATCTTGGCCACTAGACTTAACTTCTCCATGCTTAAGCTTCTATAGAAAAGAATAAAAGAACCCACTTCCCAGAGTCACTGTGAGGCTTGACACATTACCTGCCTTACAGTAACTACCCTGTCATTATGACTATTAATATTGATTTACATGCCCCTGAATGAAGCAGGGTGAAATCAGCATAACTTCTGACAAGTGAGGAAAGTGAAGCACAAAAAAGTGACTTGGCCAAAAACACAAGAGTTAGTGAGTGAAGCTGGGACCTATCCCAAATCTTCTGAGGGACCATCCCACTGCCTCCCTTATATATGGTCTTACCTTGTTGACCTGAGTGACGACAGCATCCACAACTTCCCCTTTAAAGGGCCGGAAAACAATGGCCTTGTATTTAACTGGATAAAGGACAAAGCCTCGGCCTGGCTGGATCACACCCGCACCAATATTGTCGATGGTAGTGACAGCAATTACAAAGCCATACCTACAAAGAGGATGAGAAAGAGAAAGGCACTGTGTGGAAGAGCCTCTTTTACACACAAGAGTCAGTGAGCCCAGGGATAGGAGGACAGCCCACAGCGGAAAGTAGATGGATCCCAAAGAACCTAGTGACTAAGAAAGAAGACAGGACACTGATCAAAATCTATAACCCAAACACTATTCTCATAATTTCACGGTAAATGTCCAAGAAAGCTGCAAGGTTGAGCCAAGAGACCTCAATCTTTGGGATGCCTCAGAATCACCTCATTAAAATGCAGATTCCCAGGCCTGTCTCCAGAGATTCTCAATTCTGTAGGGATGGGATGAGGCTCAGGAATCTACATGTTCAAAAAATACCTCAAGTTGTTCTGATGACAGTGACCCAAGTACTCCATAGCCTTGGCTCATCCCACCTCATTCACATCACCCAGTGAGAGGCCAGAGCCCGGAGATGTGCCATCTCAGGTCCCTGGGTATGGCGGACAGAGAAAACCAGCAGAATCACAGACGCAGAGCAGACACAGGAACAATAATTAGACTGGGAACTCCAGGAGGGCTGGCCTCATTCTAGCTCGTTCACCATTGTTCCCAAGGCCCAACACAGGATGTGGCACATAAGCAGGAGCTTTAGAAATATTTGCAGAGTAAATGAATGACCAATCTCAGTTGCGAAAAGAAAGCTTGCAGAGGGCGCCATGGGAACCCAAAGCAGGAAGGGACTGACTGCCCGGGGCGCCTAGGAGTATGTGAGAGGGTTCCCCACAGTAGGTGGTAGAACTTTGTGGAATGAGGAGTTGGGGAGGAGCTGCAAGCACTGGGTGCGGTGTGCGCATGGATCAGGCGACACAGAGAGCGCAGCACTCACTTGCCGGTGCAGGTTCCTTCCACCTCAGTGAACAGCTTCTGCTTCACCGTGTTGAGCAGGTTGGGGCCGAAGTAGCGCGGGTGCAGCAGGATCTCGTGCTCCAGGGAGATCTGCAGGGAAAGTGAGATAGAGACCAGGCAAGGCACAGCAGGAAGACGGGGTAAGAGGCAGTCCCTCATCCCGGCACCCGGCTTCGTTCCTTCTCTGGACACTACTTTCGCCGCAACCCTGTGTCCTGCTCACGTGGTAGAACATCTTGCCGGTGGAGGCTGGAGAGCAGCGGAATCCCCACGCTCCGGAGCAGCGTAGCCGCCAGTTCAACCGGAAACACACATAACCGCCCCAAATCCGCTTCCTCGGTGAAGGGGGAGGGACTCCGCCCCCTCCGCGTACCCGATTGGGCCTCCCTGTGGTGGGCGCGGAATCCACAAAGCACCGCCCTCCGGCCCGCCACCAGCGATCAAACCCGCCACTCATAAATTAATAGTGTTTGGCCCAGAATAGATGCTCAATAAGTACTTTTAAATGAAATTAATTTGTTAATGAAAGATGATATAAATCAGATTTTTCTCATATAATCGAAACAATATCTCATAGTAGTTTGCTAACAGAAGCCAATGTGCGAGTCCAGCTGTCTTTATTAAGCAGACATCAAAGAAATTTGGAAAAATGTAAAACAATGCCACTATTTTCACTATATATTTTTCTGTTTTGGAAAATATAGTAATTTTTCATGAAAAATAAGAACGTTACTTATGTTAGTTTAAATCCTTAAGTAATAAATATTGTATAGCTTGGAAGAATATCTTAAAGAGGTGCGGTCTCAAGCTTAGGCCAGTGTGGCCTGAATGTCTTTAGTATAAAGATTAAAGGTAGACAAACTGCCCCTGTTTCTGGTTAGGTCTGATTGGAGGGCTTGGCTGAAGAACACAGTGGAGATGCTTAATGTGGTGGGTGAATTAACCCTGACAACACATTGACCTGGTCAGAGGAGAGGCAGGTATCACTGACTTACAATTTATGACCCTTTCCTCTGTTGTCCAGAGATTCTCAAACATTTCTTCGGAAGTGGCCATGTTCTTTATTTTTCTGTTCTGAGGCATTTTATGGCCTTGAGCCCTCTCTGTTATGGAGCAGGTGAGAACAGGGACCCACAGACCAAATCGAAGAGAATTAAGAGCCTTTATTAGCCAGCCAGCGACTGATTCTCTACCATGCAGGGTTAGAGATCAGCCCCCAGCCTCCAGAGGAGGCAGCTTATAAAGCCTCCAACTATGTCCTTGAATAAGCAAGCAAGCAGATTACAGAAAGCAGAAGTTAGCAGTCAAGTCTTGCACAAAGATACATGTATTCATTCAGGGGACTCTCAGATGGAACAGGGTCTAGCAGACAGTTTCATCATCTGCACCTTGGAATGTTGTGTTCCTCCTTGAGACTGGCGCCTGGAGATAACACCTCCCTGTGACGGAAGAATTTCCAGCTTTACATCTCACTACCTATCAACACCTGCCCAGTACACTCCAGACACAGAGGACATTCTACTCTCTTCATTGTCAGTTGACTACAGAGTTCAGGCTAAAGACACTATGACAGCATTCACGCAGCTGCTAGTTCTCTGACACCACCATTACTGAGTCAGGAGCCCAAAACCATCGGATTGGAGAGAGTGAAGCAGTATGTCACCTGGGAATGTTTGAAGGTGTAAGGAACATTCAAGAGACAACTGCAGTTCAAAGAGGTGTAGCTATTGCCCACGGAGAGGTCTAAAAACCCGGCCTCCTGGGCACCACACCCTCTTGTTCGTTCTTATCCCGGTCACCGTGCAGCGGACACGACCTGCAGTCCGCTAAGACACAACACTACATGGTGTAGGGCTTTGCGTCCCGCCCGCGAGGACATCACCCTCCGCTTCTGGGACTGGGTCCCCGCCCTCCTACCGCTTCAGCTAGATGAAGAGGCTCAGCCAATCCAGAGGGCTCTGAGACAAAGAAGGCGGAACGATAGAAAAATATTTAGGACAGGAACGCCAACCAATCCGACGCCTAGTTGCCTGAGCGACGGACGCCAGCACCCACTTGGAGACGCCGATCAGAAAGGGGGGGCTAGTTAGTGGATAGCGAACCAATCCGTGACAAGAGAAGACAAATTTGAGCCAATTGCAATTGAGAAGGTGGGAAGGGGCGGAGTTCGCCCAGTGGCTGATCGGTGGTGGGTGAGGGATCAGCTTTCTCGGCTAGTTCCCACCCTAGGACTTCTTAGTCCCTGGAGTGCGAGAGAGAAAGGCTCAGGGAATTCCCGGAGTGGGGCGTAGAGGTATCGCCCGGGAAGGCCTGGGAGCGAAAGAGACTTCTAGTTGGAGGACCTGCTGGAAGAAACTGGGTGGGCATCAAGGAAGCAGAGGCTGCTTTGGGGGCGGGACTTCCTGGGCGGGGCTTTTGTGGACTGGGCGGGGCATGCTGGTAAGGTTGAGCCAAGGGGGCGGAGCTAAAAAGAGACCACTGAGTGTGACCCAGGGGGAAAAAGGGTAGTAATTTAAGCGAGGGTCTTCGGGTCAGGAGGGTATTGCCAGAGGGTTTGGAGTGACAAGTGGTAGTTCAGGGCTGATGTTAAGATTTCTGGGGAGGTTACCTGCCCTAACCCACTGTCCTCTCTTCCCAGGGAACCACTGGTGGGGACCTTTCTAGGGGCTTTCCCTTCGTGGGGTGCTATGGAGTTCCCAGAACACAGCCAGCAGTTGCTGCAGAGCCTCCGAGAGCAGCGGTCCCAGGGTTTCCTTTGTGACTGCACCGTGATGGTGGGTAGCACCCAGTTCTTGGCCCATCGGGCTGTGCTGGCCTCATGCAGCCCATTCTTCCAGCTTTTCTACAAAGAGCGGGAACTGGACAAGAGGGATCTGGTGTGTATCCACAACGAGATTGTCACGGCCTCAGCTTTTGGGTTGCTTCTGGACTTTATGTATGCTGGCCAGCTGGTCCTGAGGGGGGATACCCCTGTGGAAGACGTTCTGGCAGCTGCCAGCTACTTGCACATGAATGATATCGTTAAGGTGTGTAAGCGGCGGCTGCAAGCCCGGGCCCTGGCGGAGGCGGATAGTACCAAGAAGGAGGAGGAAAATACCTCACAGCCCCCTAGTTTGGCTTTTTTGTCCAGCACTTCCCGTGGCCCCCAGCCTTCCTTGGCATCTGCTGAGACATCAGGTCATTGGGGCAAGGGGGAATGGAAAGGCCCTACAGCTCCCTCACCTACTGTCTGTCCTCCAGATGAGCCACCAATGCCCAGTGGGGCTGATACTACACAGCCTGGCGTGGAGGTTGACTCGCCGCATCTACGGGCACCTCCTCCACCAGTGGCTGATGTCTCTCTTGCCAGCCCCAGTAGCTCCACAGAGACTATTCCTGCAAACTACTTCTCTTCTGGCCTCGCAACAGTTTCAGTGGAGCCACTGGCTCCCCTCGATGTGAGTTCTGAGAGTCTGAGGGTGGTGGAACCAAGGGGTGCCGGAGGACCATTGCAAGGCTTCTATCCCCCAGCATCAGCTGCAGCCCAAGGCCTAGCCCCAGTTCCATCCCAGGCTCCAACCCCAGCAGAAGCCGAGCTGGTCCAGGTGAAAGTAGAAGCTATTGTGATTTCTGATGAGGAGCCAGAAGTGTCGGAGGAACAGCCTCAGGGGTCTGAGGGACTGTTCCCACCTGGAGGAGCGATGTATGGTGGGCAGCCCCATCAGCCAGAGGCTTTTGAGGAGCCAAGGGCAGCAGGACTGGAGGAGGTGGGGCCAAGTGACCACTTCCTGCCCCCAGATCCTCACCTACCCTACCATCTGCTGCCAGGTCCAGGGCAGTACCATCGAGGACTGGTGACCTCCCCCCTGCCAGTTCCCCCCGCCCTGCATGAGCCACTTTACCTGCCCTCTGAATATGAAGCAGCCCCAGGAAGCTTTGGGGTTTTTACCGAAGACGTTCCCACTTGTAAGACATGTGGGAAGACCTTTTCATGTTCTTACACACTACGGCGACACGCCACCGTGCACACACGTGAGCGGCCCTATGAGTGCCGCTACTGCCTACGCAGCTACACACAGTCAGGGGACCTGTACCGCCACATCCGCAAGGCTCACAATGAGGACCTGGCCAAACGCAGCAAACCGGATCCAGAGGCGGGCCCCCTCCTAGGCGTGCAGCCCCTCCCTGGCTCCCCTACAGCAGACAGACAGAACAATTGTGGCGGAGGGTCACCCAAAGATTTTGTACTTGGCCCTAAAAACTAAGATCTGGGGGGAAACGGGCTGATGCTAGGCCTCGCCAGTACTGGGGTAGCACTGAAAGTTGGAAGCATGTCATTTTCCCTGCTGGGTGGCAGAATGAAGATTCTGCCTAGGCTGGACGTACCTCCCATCCTTTCCTTTACCCAACCAGAGCATGTCAGCACCTCTGAAGGGCACTGGGACTTTTCCTGGGTTATAATTGCTTTTCACTCTACATTCTGGACCATAAAACTAGCAGTGAAAGTGTCTTTGTTGAACTGGTGTTGGCTGGTTTCTTCCACAAACCTCTGCCTCCCAACTTTCACGCCTCTCCTCCAGATCTGACATCTGTACTTGTGGTAGGTAGGGCTGGGGGTCAGGTTGCTTATGAGTAAAGAGGTGAGCTAGGCAGAGGGCAATCAATGTCCACTTTACTTAAGAAAAGTATACAAATTAGGGAATCTTACACAATTATGGTTTATTGTTTTAGTTGAGCTGTGTACTGGGCTGTATTAAGGACTTCATGTAAATACTAATTTAATCCAAAAAATGTATGAGGTATAAGCCCCCTCTTTTTTTCCCCACTGACAAGGAAACTTAAGACTCAAAAATCAGTTAACTTCTTCCAGGTCATAGAGCTGGTTAAGGGGCAAGCCAGAATTTGAACCATGGCTTGTGACTTTACACACTCCCTAGGCTGGTTTAGAACATTGATGAAGGTAGTTAATTGGAGGACTGTGAATTGTTTTCTTTTTTGTCCTTTTGAGTATTTGGCTTTGCTCCCTTACCCCTTTGCTTCTGCTTTTCACGTAGTAGAAAGACCTTTGGTTGGCTGTTTCAACAACAGATACTTTATCGATGACTTGAAATGTTTGCCTATATGTCATAAATGTGAATCAAGGTCTAAAGATGAGAAACAGAAAGGCAGCACTAAGTTCTATGGTGGTGCATTTGTGGGGGGAGGTCAGGGGCCTGTGGTATGGAAATGACGAGTGCTTGGGAAAACTAAAAAGTCTCTTGACTCACTTAGATGAGAGAAAGTCGCCTAGTCCAGCTCCTCTACTTCAAGTGCGCTGACAGCCTAGAGAGATCAAATTACTCATCTACGTCACCCAAGTAGTTATTGACAGTGTAGAGACAGCAGAGAAATGGGAGTTGGGTGGTGCTTGCTGTAGGATGTGGGGAGAAGAGTTCTAGGAATGTTAGAGAAGGGTCTGCCCCAGTTTGTGCTGAAGAGTGCTGCTGTCAGGTGGGCTACAGGGCTCCCTGCGAACCCTTCTCTAGGGAGGAACCGAGTGCAAAACAGCAGGAAGGAGAATTTAGAAAAAGGTGAAAATGTGAGTACATTTTCTGAATTTCTTTACTTCCTTTTTAAGCTTTGTCTGTCATAATCAAGCACTGTGAACTCCTACTAACGCTACTTTTTTTGAGGTAAAAGGAAGGAGACAGAGTTGAACCTTGAAGATTTGGCCAAAGAAAGCTCCCTGTCCGGGGCATTATGGGAAGCAAATGTTGAGCCTTATCATGTTCATGTTCTTGTGTTGGAATAACCTTTTAATTGATCTTTTATATGGCTAATTGCATTTATGTAAATACTGCCTTAACTCCTTGGTGAAACAAGGCAAGATATACAGACAATTAGAGCTATTTTAGCTGAGTGGAGCACCTTTTCCAAAGTCTTTCCTAGAGTAATTCAAATGCCTGAAAAGAATCAGTTGCCTTTAAAAGGGTCAATTTTATGATATGTGAAATATATGTATATGTGTGTGTATATACATACATACATACCTGTTATGTGTTATATATGTGTATGTAAATATGTACACACAGGGGAAAAATAAATTGGTTGCCTTATTAGAACATCAGTTCCTAAAAGCAAGGCATAATAAGTATCTGGATCTACATGTATATAATTTCTCTAGACAGTCTGGAGAACACACTAAGCAGTTATTATCTCAGCCACCCTTAGTACCTAAGGAGGATCTGTTACTTGGTGAAATTCTGCTACAGAGCAAGCATTTGCTTTCAGTTCCCAGCATGAGATGCATTCCTTTATTATTATTATTATTATTATTATTATTATATTATAGTTGGCACACAATATCATTTTTAGATGTGAGATGCATTCTACATTGGAGGTGGCAGTTAGGAATTTTCATGTTTAAAGCAGCCAACACAATTAAGGCTACAGCTGTGTCACTTTATCTAACTGCTGGACACTAGGAATAGTTTATGCTGGTCTGTAGAAGTGTTATCAACAGAGAATTTTTTTCAGTTTCGACTGGTCTCGATGGCGCCATCCATGGGTTCAAGGAAGGTCAGGTCAGCTCATCCAGCTTCTAGTCCAACTCTGGATGCTCCTTTTGCCAGTTGTTAAACATCTGCTTGAAAGAGGACTCACTGTCCCCAAAAGAAACCTAGTCTATTGTTAAACAGCTCTAACTGTTGGATAATGCTTCCTTCTACTGAGACAAAATCAGCCTCCTTCTATGTGGGGGCCAGGCCGGGCCCCAGCCTATTAAGAGTTTCACCTTGAGAAGTTATTTGCTTTTCAGGTATAAGCTGACTTAGTTTTCAAACAACCACCCTTTGCCTTCCTAGGATATATTTCTAAGTTAAGATTTCATTTCTTTTCTTAACTGGATCTTTTTTAAAGTGTCTTTTCACTTGGTGTCTAATGCTGCCTCGATCACCAGACATTTGGCCAAGCTCAGCTTCACAAAAAACTCACCAATTCAGCCCATCCCGTTGGATTTTTTTTTTTCCACATTGGATTTTGATTTTTTTCCTCCCCCCAAAGCCAGTGTTTCCCAAAATGGTTAACTTGGACATAGACTAATACTTTTTAATTGTAAAATCTATTTATTTTATATGTATTTTTGGGCAAATGATATGCTGTGCTCTAAAGTCCCCACCCCAGTTTTATCAGCAAGCAATTTCTAAAAGAAATCTTGAAAAAAGACCAAATACATTATCACATTCAACAAAATTAACAATAATTCTTATTCAAATTTCCATAAACTTGGTTTTTCTAATCAGAATCCAAAACCCAAGGGTTTTAGGAGCTCTGTGCTAGGAACTAGGAAGAGACCAATATATACATTTTCTATTATATCAGCCTCAGAAACTTTGTTGTTTTTTTCCAAATCAGAATCCAAAGTAGAGTCACATTTATTTGGCTGATGTTGCTCAAGCCTCTTTTAATCTACAGGTTCTCTTTTTCCTTGCAAATTTTTTTTTTTTTTAATTGAAGAAACTGAGTAACTCATCTTATGGTTTCATTCTGGAGTTTACTGTTTACATCCCCGTGGTATCATTTCACATGTTCCTCTGTGCAATGGTTCTTTTAAAGTATATATGTATTTAAATAAAATATTGACTAAATAGTAGTATAGGTAGTATGTGGTTTTGGCAAAATTGTAAAGGGGTGGATATAAATTCAGAAAACACTGTTCTAAACTGGTGTGTGCCAAAGTGTGAACCTTCACATCCACCACGAACACTTTCTCTTCAGTCAAACCCTCAAGTCCTGTGTGGAAGCCTTTATGGATCTATAAAGATTTTTGTATCCTCTGGCTGATTCCTTCAGGACATGGGGTTGCCAGGCCTCCTCCTGACCCAGTCAGAATGCCTACCTTTGTCCACTTTCATGTTCATTAACAGCTCAACAGGAAATGGCCTTGGAAATAGACTGAAATGTAAACCTGACCACTACTTACTTTGTCTCTTAGCAGTGCTAATAAACGGATGAGTGCAATAAATTTCTAAAACACATTTTTAAATATCAGTTTTATTTTTTTTCTTCATTGATACAGAAGATAGCTCACTGTAACATTAAGTCTTGGGAAAAACAAACAAAATAAAATCAGAAAGCAAAACCAGCCCGAAACAAACAAAACATGCAACCATGACAAGATTTTATGAACGATCTAGGCTTAGAAATTTAAGAAGCTTGGAAGAGGAATAAAATATTCTACTTTTGGATTATCTGGTAGAAAAAACTGTTGTAAGCTGATGGTTGTATTCCTTAAGGGTATAGGGAGACACAAATGGGAGCCTAGCTCATTGGGAGAGAGGGTGTTACTGAAAAAGGGAACACTCATGTACACTTGGCAAGACAGTTTTTTTTCTGAATGTATAATGGCTAATGACACATGCTTATCATTATCATCTCCACTCATAATAAAGGTGGAGGCAGTGCTATATTCTCATCTACTCTGTAGAACCAGTACATTATGGACATTATTCACAGTGAGTAGAGTAACAAAGGAGCTCCTGGTTGATGGGGTCTCCCATGGAGCGCTGACTGCACCCATGCCCGAAAAAGCTTCCAGAAAGTTCTCGAAGGTGCTACAAAGGCACTCACTGCTTCTCTCCTCTGTAAAGGAACTAAGCTTTTTCAGAATACAAGGCGACAGGTAAAACACAGACTTATGCTTTTATCCTGCTCTTTTATGGCACTGTTTCTAGAAGACTTAGTAATCTGTCTTTCCTAAGTATCTTAGAGAAACGAGCAAACTATATCTATGCACCTATTAAAAATTAAAATGTCTACTTGGACATTTTTTTTGGCATGAGGGCTGAAGGGTTATTAAATAAATACTTAAATGCTTGACTCCAGAGATTTTAAGAGAAAAGAGTTTAATGAAAAAAATAAGTATACTATATTCATGATCTGAGTATAAACAATAACAAGGACAAGAAATTACCAAGAGAAACCACAGCAAGCAGACACTCTTGCAGGGGAAAAAAATCTTAATGTATGTGGACTATAAAGTAGAATAAGGAATTAATTTAATCAAACATAGTTAATTTCAAATTTTTCATTTTAAGAAACATAGGCCCAATTTATAATTGTCTAGTTTCACAAAAACAATATATTGCCCAGTCTGCAGCCTGTGTAAGTTTGGCTTTTGGGCATCTGAGGAAAAAAAAGGAAGAAACTACTTTCTTTCTATCGTTATTTTATCCTCTGCTAGCCTTCTTAATACATGTAACAACATTTATCATTATAATCTATGCCACAGATATGATTAATTCCACCCATAGCTAATGTTTTCTGGTTCTATTTCTTAAGGTAAATGTCCCCAAAATACCATGAAATGAAAACTATATAAATATACAGATGGACAGACAAAAAAAGAGGCAAACTGTGAAAATGGTCAAGTTCGTGCAGAACTAGAAACCAGACAGAAATCCACCTTGGTCAGAGGTTAATTTCTCTACTGAGGCTCAGGTTTCATTGATGGGTCTTTAATGGTTCACTTAAGTTCAAGTGGAGGAGAGTCCTTCTTTGTTAACCGAACATGCCCAGATAGAGCTGCTTCTCTTTCTGATGGTAGCTACTGAGTTCAGACTGTGTTAGCTGGAGGTACTTTCGGACGTTGGCGTCTTAGAGGAGGATGAAGAAGGCGATTAGAGGCAGACCATAATTGCAACTCGGGGTGGGAGAATACTGCTGACGTACTTCCATTTTTTTAAGTCATTCTAAGATCTGAATATAACATAACTATTCTATACTGGTAAATCTCATTTATATCACTTTGGATTGTTTTTAAATCTCTGTATAGGGCTGGGCTGGTTGCTAATTTTATAATGAAAGAGAGTTTGAAGAAATAGTTATTGCCATCTCAGAGACGCTAAAGATACCACACATGGCTGGGGGCAGTGAATCTATGTAGTCAAGGCAAGAAACATGAACAAGTAGCTCATGTTTTATATCTTGAATAATTCATAGTAGCTTTGTCACTCAGTTAGTGAGATTTTACTATATTGTTATAATGTTCTGGGGACTCTACTTCTAGCATCTAGCAGTTGCTCTAAGCCAGTATGCAAAAAGAGAGACAATTTTCATTGCTGAACCATCACTCCAGAAATGAGTCGGACATCCTGGACCACCTGCTTCACAATATCCTTTCTGCCTTGGAAACAAAGTACCAAGTCTCAGATTCTCTCTCAGCTGGCCTTTTTCTAGGTCATACCTGAGGTTAGCTGAGCTAAAGGATAAATCCATAAAGCAAAACCGAGACCCAGGCTGGAGAGCTGGCAGGAATGAGGATTACTGAGTATATTCATTGGGAACCAGATCCCATTTCAGTCACATCTAGAAACTGAAACTTGAAAAACAGTGCTTTAAAATCTCTTTGACCGTGGGGAGGAGGGGAGAGCAAATATTTAAGCATAACGATTTCTGGAGGATACACAACATTGCTTTCCTGTGGACACAAGAGTACAAGAACAGAAGGCCTGTTCATTGTATACTTTTATGCTTTTGGAATTTTGAACTACCTGAATGTATTATCACCTATTCAAAAAACTCAGTAAATTTAAAAAGTAAAATAAAACAACCTCCCTTCCACAGCCACCCCTTCAGCAGGACCATTTTCTTCGTCCTTACCACTTCGATCCCCTTATCTCTCACCTTTTGGCTGCCGACTGACAGCAGCCAGGAGGTAGTGCCGAGCTTGGTCATAGTCCTGCAGATGGAAGAAGGCCACTCCAGCCCGATACAAGGCCTTGGCATTGTCAGGCTGTCGTTCCAGGACTTTCTGACTGTATTCTTTCACTCGTTCGTAGTTTACTGGCTCCATCTGAAGGAGGCAGGCTAATGGGGCCAAAGGAAAGCAAGAGAGGAGGGAAGAGGGTTTCATTACACCAACTTCTACTGGCTGACTCAAGGCAGTACCAAATAAAGGATGACATCAACACTTACTCATCACAAATATTAAGTGTCTCTCCTGCCCCAGACATTTTTCTAGGCACTGGGGACACAGCAGTGAACAAAGCTTTACATTCCTTCTATTTCCTTCAGTAACTACCAAATGCCTACTACGTACCTAGTGCTGGGTTAGGTCCAGCTATAAAACTGATAAAAACATACTTTAAATTTAAACCTCTTCTTCGTTGTGTCCCTTCTACACAAGGCTCTCTGTCTTGTATCTCCAATTACCCTATTGTTTTTGTACTGCAGCTTTGTTGACAACCGTGGTTGCCATTGTGTGAGGTAATAGCAAGCACTGTGCTGTATGCTCATTTAATCTTCTCATCCATTTAATGGATGAAGAAATCGAGGCTCAGAGAGGTAAAGTAACTCGTTCAAGATCCCACAGCTTCTAAGTGGAATGAGTAAGAAATTTGAATCAAGGATTCTCTAACTCCAAAATCATCCTCATTCCCAATGATGATATATTACTTCACTATTCCCTTGAATGATTTAATAGCACCTCAAAATATAAATCTGTTTAGGAGGCAATGTTCAAGCTAATGTTCTGCCTTTTGATAACTGAGAAATGTATCCCTATTTCATAACTGTGGAAATTAAACATAGTAGTATTACATCATGGTGCTGAGAAGAACCGAGAATCAGAGCTGATGAAGACATTAACATGCCTGGGCTGATATTTGCATCCCTTCTACAATATCCCCACCAAGTGGTCATATGGTTTATATTTATATATTTCTCCTGATTGGCGGTCAATTAATCCATCACTGTAGCTTCATTCATTCATTTGACAATTAGTTATGGAGCACGGACTTTGTGCTAGGCAGAACTAGGAGCAGGGAATAAGAGGCACAAAACAGATATCTTGTTTAGTAAAGACTTTGCATCCTAGTATCCAAGTAGTAGGAGTACACAACAAACAAATAAATGAATTTTTAAAAATGCTTTGAGAAACACAGTACTATCCTTGGATAGAGAATACATGAGGTCAGAGTGCAGCTTGGTTACTGAAGGCTTCTCTACGAAAGTGAATTTGAGCGAAGATCTGAATAACAAGGGTCGTTCAAGGGACAGGGCATTCTAACCTAAGATCCGACAGAGCTAAAAACTGGAAATGTACTTTACAAAAACGTAGTGTGTGGAGGAGCCAGATCATGTCCAGCCAGGCAAGTAAGGGTCAGAGTTTGAATTTTTTCCTAAGTATAATGAGATACCATTGGGAAGTTTTAGGCTGTGACATAATTTGGCTTCCTTATCTATAAAATGGGGATAATTATAACTACCTTGCAGAGATACTGTAAATAAACATGCTTAACATGTTATAGGTAGGTAATAAGTGAAAATTGTGAATTTTTTTTAAATGTCCACAGCACCTGATATTCCTAGGTGGTCTCCCATCCAAGTACTAACCAGGCCCAACCCTGCTAGCTTCTGAGATCAGATGAGTTCTGGCACATTCAGGGTGGCATGGCCGTACAGTGAGTTTATGGAGCCTCTACCACACGCCCACAAGCAGAGTCTTCACAGATGGCTGAGTCATAGACTCTGCCTTCAAGTCTGCCTAGAGAGTCAAGATACTTAGATACCCATCTCTATAACATCTCCTTTCTTTAATTTGTGGTCAGTTCCCTAATCCACAGCCTCTTCTCTAACAGTGTACAGTATTTTACAGTAAGAATTCTGGATTTAAGAATTGCCCAGGTTTAATTTTAACTCCAGCACTTAACAGTTGTTTGACTGTTTCCTAAAGTTTACTTCAAATAATTGTTGTGACACTTAAATGGATTAATATGTGTAAAGGGCTTAAAAAGTGTCTGCCCGTGGCATTTTGTAAATGTCCCCTCAATGAATGCTCCCTGATACACTCTCTTTACAAGTGAACCCTCCGATACATGTAGCACTCACTATCCCCATTTTCTGCTTACTTTCCCACAGTACTTACCTTCTAATATATTCTATATGTTACTTTTTTGTTGTTTATCTTACTTGAATACATGTTTCATGACAGCAGGGATCCTCAGCATCTAATAAATAATCCTTGAACTGAAACATCAGCTACTATAATTACTATTATTGTTACTTGATTCTTAGCACTGGACACACAGTGTAAAAAAGCTATATTTTTACCAAACCATAGCCAATGAGTATTGTAATAAAAAAAATCACTTTTAAACATGACAAAGTGTAAAAACCACTCCCAATATGTTCTATGGCTTCAACATGGACCATTAAAATGTTTTAATATACTTCAAAATAATTTAATTAGCTCTATGGTTATTTTTCCTGCCATAGAACAGACCTAAGAATCTCCTTTCTTTTAGCAGATTAATCCTAGTGGTACTAATTCTTGACATCCATCTCTTCACCAAAGGCCATCTTGGGATAGAAGATACCACCTATCTAAAATACTATATAGCTGATTTATAGGAAGGAGGAAAATGAGTAAAAGCTATCAGAAACATCTAATATGGATGACTTAACAGATGAAGCACGTGCCCTATTCAGGTATTTTAACTATTTTTAAAAAATGCCCTCTATTTAAATTCAATATTTTCTCTATAGCATGCAAAATTCCCTAAACCTATCAGCATCACCAGAGAGTCTGTTAGAAAATGCAAATAGTAGGTACCATCTTAGATCCACTGAATCAGAATCACTGGGGGTGGGGCTCAGGAGTTGTGTTTAACTCTCCAGATGAAGCTTGAGAACTACCGCCCTACAGAAACTCAATTACAGCCCTATAATTTGGAAATATATTTCAAGTCATGGCAGACTAACTAGATGACTGCAGAAAAAAACCACATCAGTGTTTTTTCCCACGTTCACAGATTTTCATGTGCCTGCCTGGATACTCTACCCACCCTTCAGCCCTGTTCTTACCAGCTAAATTGTTGTAGCAGTCTGTCTGGATGGTGTGCAGTGTGTTTTCCTGTTCAGGTGTGAGAGCCGGGCCCTGAGGTCCTAGATTAGGTATCGGGGAGGGAAGACTTGGATCCAGACCCCGTAGTTGAAGTAGAGCTCGATGGTACCTACTCACAGCATCTCGGTACTTCCCTTCCCGGTAACGCTGGTTCCCTTTCTCCTTGTACAGCTGAGCTTCCTGCAGGCGCTTCTCCATAACTCTGTCGCCCATTACTCTTGCGGAACTGGGAAGTGAAAGAGCAACTGAAGCTCTGGAGATGGGAGTTAAATGATTGATTTTGATAGCCAACTTAAGAAGGTAGGAAATTACCCTTCTCCAGGAAACCCTCCGGGGAATGAGCTTTCCTTGTTTCTACAACAGCCCCTTCCTCTCCACTCTGTAGTATTTTTCGATCTTAGACGTGCAGGGAAGTAATCAGGGAGAGGATAAGACTAGAAAAGTGATTTTTCTAAAGAGGCGACTCCAGGGTAAGGAGACCCCTAAAAAGGAAAGGCCGCACTAAGAAATTGTAGCAGGCGTGTGAACGCCGGCGGAATTTGCTTCCTCCTTTCTTTTGGACACACCCCCCTGACCTGGAAGTGGAAAGAAGTAGGCGGGGACACTGCTCAGAGAAGTCCCAAAGGCTTCCATCCTAGCTCTTTATTCGCATGTATTTAACAAGCATTTGTTGACGTCTGTACCAAGAGTCGGGGAACCGAGGTGAATGTGACCTAGGCACCACAACCCACAGGCCGGGACTGACCGGCCACAGAGCTGCTCAGTTGCAAGTCCTTCAAAGCCCTGCAGTCAGTCCCTTGCTCTCTGCAAATTCCCAAGCCCGGAAGTCTCCCACTGGGCTTCGGTTTACGGGTGGGAGCATCCAGATGACAGGTTCAGGTCGCCAGACCGTTTGTTGTTTAAAGGGTCGCGCGCCTTGCGCCGCGCCGCCCAATCAGAAGCAGCCCCAGAGAAGTAATCCCGCAGAAACGGCCCCGTCTCTCCCTGCGAACCAACCCGGAAAAAAGAAAAGAAAATCCCCTTGCAGTTTCGCCAATTGGAAAAATCCGGACAATCACAAACGACCAATCAGAATTGCAAATGACGATTCAAGTTGGCCAATTAAAGGAGCTAAAAGGGGAGATCTGCGCTTCTGCTGCTGGGTAGAAGTTGAGGAATAGGCGGAGGAAAGAGGGCTCGGCTCGCTGTATTCCTTGGTTTTAGAGGGCCCTTTAAGGGTTTACTAACTAGAAAGACAATTACTAGTAGGCTTTCATGTTGCAGCACCGTCCTTTTTGGCTTTTTTTTTTTTTACTCTCGACAAATTGCTGCACGTATAGACAGTAGGAAAGAATAGTGAGCAAGCCCCAAGACGACACCGCGATCGCAAGTCCGACGGGAGTGAGGGTGGTGACGGGGTGGAAGGGGCGTGTGGGAAGGCAGCTCCAGGCGGCTGCGCAGTCCCCGGGTGGAAGTACGAAAAGACGGCGCGCACACGCCTCCGTGCTACGAGGCACTTGAGCCGCAGCCAGCTTTTCTCGTCTCCGGCCCCGGTGCGCCTGCGCGGTGAAATCCCCGGTGGCGATTGGCCCAGGGGGTGAGAGGGGGGCGGGAGGTGCAGGAAGGGAAGTCCGTCGTCCTCGGCGCGCGCCCGTCCGCAGCAGGGGAACCGAGGGAGTCGGAAGGGGAACTACCCCGCGGCGTCGTTTTGGGCTCCCGGGGCTGAAGGGGGGGAGGGGAGCAAGAGAGAACCAAACACGACGTAGCGGAGGCTGCGCGCGGCCTGCGCCGCCCGAGTGCGTCCGTGCGTGCGCTCGCTCGCGCGGGCTCAGTGCTGGCGCGTGAAGCGGAGGCGGGCGGCGGCGGCGCCTGCGCGGTCGGGCTCGGTCGACGGTTCGCAGGGGAGGAGGCGGCGGGAGGTGGAGGAGGCGGCGGCGGCGATGGAGGTGAAGCGGCTGAAAGTGACCGAGCTGCGGTCGGAACTGCAGCGACGGGGCCTGGACTCGCGTGGCCTCAAGGTGGATCTGGCGCAGCGGCTACAGGAGGCGCTGGACGCCGAGATGCTTGAGGACGAGGCCGGCGGTGGCGGGGCCGGGCCCGGCGGGGCCTGCAAGGCGGAGCCTCGGCCTGTGGCCGCGTCGGGCGGCGGCCCGGGCGGGGACGAGGAGGACGACGAAGAGGAGGAGGAGGACGAGGAGGCGCTGCTTGAGGACGAGGACGAAGAACCACCCCCTGCCCAGGCCTTGGGCCAGGCCGCGCAGCCGCTGCCGGAGCTGCCGGAGCCCCCGGAGGCCGCGGCTACGGAGACCGCGGCCGAGCCCGATGCTTCCGAGAAGCCGGAGGAGGAGGAGGAGGAGGCCACGACCGAGTCAGGTGGGGTAAATGGTGGCGAAGAGCAGGGCACCGGCAAGGCGGAGGAAGACGAGCCGGAGGAGCGGAGCGGGGACGAGACGCCGGTATCCGAGGCGCAGGGTGACAAGGCCGCAGAGGAACAGGGTGAGGAGCTGGCAGCGGAGCCCGGCTCCAACCTGCTGGGTGCGCCCGTGTCTTAGCACCGAGCCCTGCACCGCAGGGTCCTACAGATCTCTTGCTCTCACTTGCCCCAAAGTGCCTGATTCCTACCATTTGGTGGGGCTCCCCAGGGGAGGTGGCTTTCATTCTCTACCCACCTTTCTAGGAGGCTTGGCTGCCTCCAGTGGCCCCACTCTCTGCAGGAGGGAGATTCCCGCTTAACTTAGTTAGTTGGTGGTAGTGGATGGAAGTGAGTAATTGTGCATGCGAACTACTCGTGAGCTACCTGTGGAGCAGCCTCCCACTGTGCTGGTTATCTTTTCCTAAACCGAGAATGCATAAAGAAATCGGTGATTCCACTGAGAGCCAGACCCACTTTTGGAGGCTTCGGCCTTTGGGCTACCTGACTGTTGACTTTTTTCGCCATAAAAATATTAAGCAATAAACTAAATTCGTCAAAGTTCGCTTTATCAAAAGCTAGAGTTTGAGCCACGGACAATTTGACGATCTAACCTTGCTCCTGTCTTAGCAGCAGGGGACAGCCTGTGGTGTAAGGGTGTCGAGTTTAATAGTTAACTAGTAAAGAGAAAGTCTTAATCTACTGCAATTAGAATAAATCAGATAACTTAGCTAGGAGTTATACCTTGCCTGTATTCTTGATTAAAGTTAATCTTCCCACTGAGTTGATGGGTGAGCACATTGTAAATTTGTCATACCGTAGCTGGCCTTTTACATTCAGGTCTCTGATTAATTGAAATGTTTGAGGTCCTGTTAGTAACCTTGTGAAAGAGAGTGTAGAGTTGCCCCAGGGAGTTAGTGACCTTTCTCTCTTTGAAGTGATTGGATGAGTAGAGCTGATCCATAACTGTCAGAGTAAGGAGGAAAAGGAAACCTACTTCCAAGGCTTAGGATGAAGTGAGTTGCCTTAGTTCTTTGTATTATACATTTTTTAGGCTGCTACTTAGTATCTTGGTATAATTGGAAGCCATTCTACAGTAGTCACATGCAACTTGAAGATTGTTTGTCCTATGTCCTGGAACAGAAATCCCATTACATAACCTTTGACTTTATTTGTATCTCAAATAACAGATAAAAAAGGTTGAAGGATAAAAAGACTGCCTTAAATTATTATTAAAAACCTCAGTATTACAAACTACAAAAGCTTAAGGAAAAACTCCTGGTTTTTTTTTTCCTCTTGTAAAGAATGTTGCTAAATATATGACAACACCTTTCTGGCCCAAATTTTGTGCAGTAAAGATGCAGCATTATTTATGGGTTTCTTGTGATTTAATGGTTTGCTCTTGCAACTTTCAGTAAAATCCATGATAAAAATACAGCTCTGTATCATGCACCAGAGTCCACCTGCAAGATAAATAAAGCTGTGGGTGGCTGTGCGTTTTAAAGCTAGCAAGGCAAACTTAAAAAAAAAAAAATTTGAGGTTTCTGTATCAGGAAGCTGTGGGAAAGTGTTGGGAAATATGTTTTGTGTCTAATTTAAATCCAGATCTGACAAGAATCGAAATTTAATTGACCGATGAAGATAAAAAAAAAAAAAAGACTTAGGGAATATATTTTTTATGTTGTATTGGGAAAATCTGCAAGTTTGACCTTATTTAAGCAAATAAATTTAGAATGCAAAAATTGTCCAATTTTTATTTACTGTTTGTAATTAGCGCAGTGTTCTTCCCCTCCCCCCCCTAAAAAAAAATAAAATCCCAGCCAATGACAGGATGGCGATCTTTGGAAATAAAATGTTGTGTGGATGGAGGGGAGTAACTTGGCTATTCCAATTACAGAGCTACTCAGATTCCTCTTTAGTTTCTGTTGGTTCTGAGCTTATGCTTCACTCCAGTGTGAAAACTGCTGATTTTCTTTTCCTCCTTTTTTAGGAGATGACCAAGATAGTGAAAAATCAAAACCAGCAGGCTCAGATGGTGAGCGGCGGGGGGTAAAGAGACAGCGGGATGAGAAGGATGAACATGGCCGAGCTTACTATGAATTCCGAGAGGAGGCTTACCACAGCCGGTGAGGGAAACAGTCCCTTTCTTTGAAGGGAGTGTCTGCTCTGATTTTGGTATACCTGGTGTTGATTGGAGAGTCTGGAAAGAGGGGTGGATTAAAAATGGAATAGGTTTTATAGGTGTAAGGTGCAGATTAAATCGACCCTGGAAGCTCCCGTTGCCCTTTGCTCACTTGCTGAAAGAATATATAATTCTGCTGGAATTATATATTCACTGATAGTTAAAATGGACATGATGTCATGCAGACACCCCTGGAAGAAGAGGCTTCGGTTATATTGTATTTGCTTTTCTCTTCCTGTGTAGCTCAAAGTCTCCGCCACCCCCTGAAGAAGAGGCAAAAGATGAGGAAGAAGATCAAACTCTTGTGAACCTGGACACGTGTATGTATAAGGCAGACAGGTTGGGGTTTTAACCAATCAGAAGTGATTTTGGAGATTAAACCTTCACAATTTACAACAGTTAAGAGATCTAGCACATGGGAGACTTTGTATCCATTCTTGAATATTGGGTATATTTATGTTCTGTTGGTGGCTTTCAAGTGTCCGCATCGGAGTAAACAGATTGTTTCTTTCTTAACAGATACCTCTGATCTCCACTTCCAAGTGAGCAAAGACCGTTATGGAGGGCAGCCACTTTTCTCAGAGAAGTTCCCCACCCTGTGGTCTGGGGCAAGGAGTACCTATGGAGTGACAAAGGGAAAAGTCTGCTTTGAGGCCAAGGTAGTGTGCATAGCTCATTGAGACCATTCATCGATTAAATTATTCATTTAACTACTATGTGCTGAACTGTTGCCCACCAGTATTTCATTAGTGCAGAAAAAGACACCATGCTTTAATAATAAGTTGACCTCCAGTAACCAAGAAATTGCCCCCATGGCATTGGTTTAAGTTCATTGATAGTTGTTTTAATGTTGAGTTTTGACAGTTGTCAGTTTCAATTTTATGTAAAAGTCTTGTCTTTTTAACTTGAACTTTGCTTCTGAGTTGGGCAGAGTATCTTAGAGTTCCTTTTCTGACTTGGCCAGGTAACCCAGAATCTCCCAATGAAAGAAGGCTGCACAGAAGTTTCTCTCCTTCGAGTCGGATGGTCTGTTGATTTTTCTCATCCACAGCTTGGTAAAGTTATTTAACTTAAATCATTAGTGTTTGCTACCGTATTGGTTACTCCATAGAAATTTTGGGTATAGGTAACTAACTTGTTGATTGTTGTAGGTGAGGATGAATTCTCTTATGGTTTTGATGGACGAGGACTCAAGGCAGAGAATGGGCAGTTTGAGGAATTTGGCCAGACTTTTGGGGAAAATGATGTCATTGGCTGCTTTGCTGTAAGTGCTCCTAAAAGTTGTGGATTTGGAACAAAAAATGGGTAGAGGGCACTGGGAATTCAATTTGCTTCTCCATCAGTGCTATCTTTTATGCACTTGATACATTACTCGCTTAGTTTGTTGTGCAGCAGCCTATGTGGCTTTTTTTAAGAGGGTAAATTTTTTTAAGAGGGTAAGATTTAATCACCCTCAAACCCTGCAAGCTCATAACTGCTGTTGTTTTTTGTCGCTGTAGAATTTTGAGGCTGAAGAAGTAGAACTTTCCTTTTCCAAGAACGGAGAAGAGCTCGGTGTGGCATTCCGGATCAACAAGGAATCCCTGGCAGACCGGGCACTCCTACCCCATGTCCTCTGCAAAAATTGTGTTGTAGAATTAAATTTTGGTCAGAAGGAGGAGCCCTTCTTCCCACCACCAGAAGAGTTTGTGTTCATCCATGCTGTGCCTGTGGAGGAGCGCGTGCGCACTGCAGTCCCTCCCAAGACCATAGAGGAGTGTGAGGTAGGCCACACTGTGTGCAGAGGCTTGGTGCTCATGCTTGGAATGGCTGGCGGGTAGCTTTTCTTACAACTTTACTGAACTTGGACAAGGGAGGAAGTTATTAACTTGGTCTTTCTAAACGTGACCTTCACTGACGTTTCATAGTATTCCTGTTTCTGTTTACTCGCAGGTGATTCTGATGGTGGGACTACCTGGGTCTGGAAAGACCCAGTGGGCACTGAAATATGCAAAGGAAAACCCTGAGAAAAGATACAATGTCCTGGGAGCTGAGACTGTCCTTAATCAAATGAGGGTGAGTTGCTGGGGGAGATGAATCAGCTGTGGTGTTTGCTCCGGAAGTACCAAGAAACTCCTGTAATCTTTTCCAAGTGGAATTGGAGTGAGTTAGTCTTTCAAGTGTCTTGAGAACAAGGGTCCCACAAATAGAGAAGTGAGTTCTTTTCAATGTGTGTTAAAGGGAGACTTTTTTCCTTTGCTGTGTTGTCATATTTCTGAAAGCTGATAAAATCTGGAATGTATCCAGATTAAGACTGGAAATGACTCCTGCAGGAAATGGACATTTATGGCACTGAGGAATAGGAATAAACTGTTGTGGTAGCTTTGGTGGCATTTGAAGAGGTGATGTTTACCTGTGCCTCTTTAACTTGCTGCATAACTTCTTGTGTTTCTCTTTGTTGCCTCTCATCAGATGAAGGGGCTTGAGGAGCCAGAAATGGACCCCAAAAGCCGAGACCTTTTAGTTCAGCAAGCCTCCCAGTGCCTTAGTAAACTGGTCCAGATTGCTTCTCGGACAAAGAGGAACTTCATTCTTGATCAGGTATTTTTCAGACATTCAAAAGAAACCCAGTTTTACAGAAGGTCTAAAGATAAAAAAATTTAGCAGCCATTTAATCTGACAAAATTGCTTATGGTCAAAGTGGGGTGCGTTTGTAGAGAGAGACCAGATTAAGGAACAGAGCAGTTTACCTAATTACGACCAAGTGGTTGTATGTTGTAGATGTAGTGCTTTTTGAACCAGAGATAACCCTTACAAGTTTTCTTTATCAGAGAGTATAGGGACCCTGATTATAAAACACGTATTAGAGACAATGGAAAGAGTGTTGGAGCTCCTTTGGACTCCCGGCTCTATCACTTAACTAGGTTTATAACTTTTGACCAGTCTTGACCTCTTTGTGCCTCAATTTTCCTGATGTTCAAAACCCAGTAACATCTGTCATGTAGAGTTTGCAGAATTAAAGAAGATTGCATATATAAGATGTCTAATCTGGTGCCTCATTTGTAAAAGATGCTTATTAATAAGTGTTCTGGTTGAATTTGAGTGATAATTTTTATTCCTAAAATGTCTGTCGTTCTTTCTAGTGTAATGTCTATAACTCTGGCCAAAGGCGGAAATTATTGCTGTTCAAGACTTTCTCTCGGAAAGTGGTGGTGGTTGTCCCTAACGAGGAAGATTGGAAGAAGAGGCTGGAGTTGAGGAAGGAAGTGGAGGGAGATGATGTGCCTGAGTCTATAATGCTGGAGATGAAAGGTGGGCCAAAAATATACAAGTTGGGGATCCTGTTCTTGGTCAGCATACACCTTACTCGGGCCTTTTAGAACCTGGAGTAATTCTCCATATCCCAAATGTAAATCTGGAGAGGAAATTAATGGGTGTAAGCACTGGTAGATAAATGAATAAGCAGAGTGAATGAAAAGCAGTAACCCCGTGGCTCATTCTGGATATGATAC
The DNA here is from genome assembly GCA_004027375.1 of Macroglossus sobrinus. Taxonomy (NCBI): domain Eukaryota; kingdom Metazoa; phylum Chordata; class Mammalia; order Chiroptera; family Pteropodidae; genus Macroglossus; species Macroglossus sobrinus. The sequence continues at coordinate 539,310 of PVKZ01000715.1, read as the reverse complement.
AATAAGGGGAATAGTGATAAGTGATCATTAAAATTTTAAATAAGTGATAATTAAAACTCAAGGTAGAGGATTCATTAACTCAGTGATTCATTAGTAAAAACTTAAATAGCGTCTGCTGTTTGTTTAAATATAAGGAACTGTTGAATGAAACAAAGCTCTCCTTTGTTGAATTTATTTTATTTTATTTTTGGGGGAATATTATGATTCAAATTAAAATATAATAGTTGGACTGAATGATCTCATTAGTATATCTTGATTTCTGACAGATATCACATTAGGCTTGCTTTTCGTTTCACTGTTTGTTTTGGGTTTTGGTATGTTCCTGAAATCCTTAATGTAATACAAAGCCTAATAGTAAGGTCTGTATAAGGCAGAATTACCTGTCTTGGTTGATCTTGCTTCCTGCTGTTCCCTTCAGGGTTTGATTTTTCCCTTCTCTGCCTTTAGCTCCTAGCATCCCACCTGCCTTATCAACTACTGGTTCTCCGAATTCTGATAATGGCCAGGAATGGTTGCTGGTTACAATCCAAGAGCCAGAGTGTCCGAGTTTACTCAGAGTGAATGAACTGTACCAGTCAATAACTGATACTCAGATACTCAGAGGAATTTAGTTCAGTTCTATAAACATGAGGGTTAACTGTATTGATCTAAGAATTAAGAGAACCCCCACTGAGCTGAATTCCACTGGGACTCAGCCTCTGAACTTGATTTCTAGAGACTAGCACGTGTGGCCGCCCATCATGTACAGGTGATGAATGAGACCCCTGTGCTCTTGTTTTCTGTCCTTGTAGAGATGAGTAAGTGCTTTTCAGTCTTGGGTCAGTTTCTTATCAGTCCCTTTTAAAGTGTATTTCTTAGCATCTTATCTCAGCAACACCAAAACTTTCTCAGTTACTTTTAGCCTTTGGCTACTTGCTTCTGTCCTGATAAGAAACCTTAACCCAGCTGCTTAATTTATTATGGATCACTTGAGAACTTGTGAATCTACAGTTTGCAGACAGCCCTTTGCCTGGGGCTGTTAGAATTTAAAGAAAACTATGGTAAAGTATCAGCATGTGTTTGTGCATTAGTAGAGGAGGCTTAGAAAAACTTATTTTTCTTGTGATAAGAGTTTTTATAATGAGATCTTACTCATCTATGCACTTTTCAGGCCCACAAGCTTCTCTCTTACTCTTATAGCCAACTTCTCTCTGCCTGAAAAATGCGACTATATGGATGAGGTGACATACGGAGAGCTGGAGAAGGATGAAGCTCAGCCCCTTGTCACTAAGTACAAGGAGGAGGCAAGGAAGCTGCTGCCCCCCTCCGAGAAGCGGACAAACCGCCGAAACAATCGCAACAAGCGCAACCGGCAGAACCGAAGCCGAGGCCAAGGCTACGGTGAGTCCTGGGGCCTGCCAGCCCCCGGCTGCAGCCTGCGCTCTGCTGAGCAGGAGCCGCGAGGAAGCCAAGTCCAGTCACTGACCGTTAGGAATCAGGAAATAACTTCTTTACGGAGCTTGTTTCTTCCCGTGTCCTTTACCTCCAGTTTCTTCTGCTTTTTCCGTAATCCTTCAACAGAGGGTATTTTTCCACAAAAACGTTTGTTGTTGTGAAAAGCAATGCTTGAGCCTTCTCATGTGTCTAGTTTCCATTTTTACATGTGGCTTCCCCACTCCACTGTTGCAGTGTATTTGAAGGATTTGTGCAGTGAAATTGGATCCTCATTTTAAGTTTTTTTACTGCTTTGTCCAGTGGATCAACCCTGCTGTATAGATCAGAAAGTGAATGCATCATTTAGTAATTTAGACTGCTATTGGAATTAATTTCCTCCTGAATGTCTAATTTGTCAGTTAATCCTCCAGTGTGCATTCACTGCCCTTTTAACAGTGTGTGTGTGTGTGTGTGTGTGTGTGTGTGAGATTTAAGGTAAATCAATAAGATGTTTGCCTGCCTGCTCTATGCTAGGCCCTGGGAATACCAATCATTTCCGCCCTAGAGGAGCTTTTTATTTAGACTTCGTTTCAATTGGTCTAAAATGACGGATCTGAGTTACTGACATCAGCGATCCCTTCCAGGGCCAAAAGTCTTTCATTCTATGAATGGCAGTTTTTACTCATGTTTCTAACTCTGCCATGTATCCTTGTGCCACTTTAAATGTTTTGCAGAAATTGGGGAGCTTAAAAGCAAGGTGGCTTGGTTTTCTGGTGTTTACTCCCCTGCCCTCTCCCCTCAAACTTTTGAAAAGGTCCTGGCTGGTGCCTTAATTACCATTGTGTGAGCCTGACGGAAGCAGGCCCACTATTCCCCCAGAATTGCCTTTGGCTCCGACTTTTTGATTTCCACTGAGACGTGGAGCCAGGACCCCACGCCAGCTCCTGAGCACGCTCTCCATTTCTCTTCCAGTGGGCGGGCAGCGCCGAGGCTACGACAACCGGGCCTACGGGCAGCAGTACTGGGGGCAGTCTGGAAACAGAGGGGTGAGTGCAGCTCTCCTTCTGCTCCTCCCTCTGGGCCGTGCTAACCATTCCTATTGGCTTGGGGGAGCAGAGTGGTTTGGGCTGTTTTCTCAGGGCTTAGGGTTCTGCCCAGTTAGTGTTCCTCTGGAAGAATTTATCCCGAGAAGATGAAGCCTGTCATCATGTCAAGCTGAGATGTGTCTCATTTAAGACGGGGACAGCAATGGATCGTGATGCTGGAGACTCACGAATCTTCACTCCTCCTCTTTCTCATTTCTTAGAGTTACCGTAACTTCTACGATCGATACAGGGGAGACTACGATCGATTCTACAACCGAGATTATGAGTACAACAGATACAGAGACTATTACAGACAGTACAATCGGGATGTAAGTACCTGCTGGGGATAGAGGGTGAAGGGGGCAGGACCGGAGGAATGAGTGTCGTGTGTCTTCGTCCTTGCAGCTCTGGCTCTAAGTGATGGGCTTTCCCCTCTCTTCTAGTGGCAGAATTACTACTACCACCACCCCCAGGACAGAGACCGATACTACAGGAACTACTACGGTTACCAAGGGTATCGGTGAAGCCCCTGCCTTTGTCACCTGTCAGCCATGAAGCTGAATCTCTGGGGGTGCCAGGCACCCCCCAAAACACAACCAAGGAAAACAGGGGCTGTCGGGGTGGGGCTGAGCTGCCGGGGAGGGGTGGTGGGGGGGAGGGCGCGCAAGCAGGGGTGGGGGCGGGGGGAGGTGGAAACAAACAACAAAACTGTACATTTTTTTTAAAGTTTGTTGAAAAAATATTGTCTTATTCTATAAAACATTTCAAACCTAGTTAGATATTTGTAATCAAAAAACATTTGCGCAGAAAGCAGCACTTAGGGCTGCCTGTCCTATACCCTACCGCTGGACAGGAAAAGAACTGAAAATGTCACCCTCCTAACATCCTAAGGCAGCTGGACTGGCAGCCAAGTAAGGGAGAGTGATGAGGTGGCGCAGAGAGGGTGGGGAAGCGTGCGAGGGCACTCTCCATGGCAGGCAGGAGTGGGGAGAGAGGGAGAGCTTGTGACTGGGGCAGTGAAAATAAATGATGGGCTCTTATCAATCACTCGCACCAACTAACCGTTTGTATTTTCTTTACCGACCTTTCCCTCTTGGGATATCTGGTCTGGTGGGCTGGGAGGCCAGAGCGTCCCTGTCTCCACTGCTCTGTGCCTTCGTGCTGTTTGCTTGGGGCGTGGAGACTACCGATTGGATGGTTCTGTTATCTAGGATTCCCAGGCCAAGGAGACGGGGGGACCACGCTCGCTTGCAGAGCAGAATAGCTTGTACCCCCCTGTGCACCCATTAATGAATTTTCATAAAATATTTTGGGGAGAATGGGGTTGCAATCCTCAGCCGAAGATTGTGATCGCCAGCCTCTCCTCTCTGTCTTCCAAGGTTGAGATGGGCGTGATGTCTCTGAAATCATCTCTGTTAGAGTATCTGTCCTCATAGTGCGAGAGAAGGAACGTTTCTCAGGGTTTCCGCTCACACAGAAACGAAGCAGGATTCTTCACTGCAGCAGGATATGTATATAGGTGAATCCTGTGGTATGGGCTACCAGGCCCAGGTGCTGAGAATAGCAACTATTTTATACAGTATGGAGGGCGCAAGCCCTGCTGGTTTTTTTGATAAACAGATAGAGAGTAAATGGGGTGGGGGGGGGGGTGGGAGGCAGCTCAGTTGGGGCTGCTGCAACTTGGGAAGAGTGTGACTGTGAGCGTGTGTAACGTGTGCCTGAGGGAGCACCCCTTCCCAACTTCTTGAAACAAGATTCCTCCTGGGGTGCTTTCCCTGCGTGTCCCCAGAGAGGCCTCTAGCCAAGGGACTTTAGTTGGGATGGTTTTCGTTTGTAACTTTACCAACACCCTTCTAGTTAGTTGTTAACAAACAGCTTCAGGTGGCTGGGTTCAGGAATATGGGTGGGATGTGGGAATGCTCTTTCAATATTTAGCTTCAGTTTTAACTCATCTTCCCACTCAGCGAAACACCACCTGCTGCGGCACTTCCCCTGGGTTGTGCTACTTGAAAATGCTTTACTTCCATTTCCTCACCTGGGCAAAGTTCTCTGTTTGAAATTTTGTGCTGAGATGTGATCTTCTCTCCCTTTCCCACTGTTAACGCCACGCAGCCCTTCTAGGTATGCAGGCTCTCCTCCTGGCCCTGTAGGTGCCCCTGTCTGTGACATGCCCTTCTGCCCCACAAGTACCTCGGATCCTGAGGCCGGAATGGGGTGGAGCTAGTAGAAAATAAGTTTGCTTGCTCATAATGATGTCTTCTCTCTGGCGCCTGATTTCTTGTGGTGCCGTTAAATGGATTGTGTGTGGCAGTGGGTGAAGCGATTGCATGAACTTTTCTGTAACCCACTACTTTTTATTATTATTAAAGGAGTTTCTGAGAAAGCTTTACTCGTAGTGTCAGGGCAAGGTGATAAAAACTGGAGCCCCCAAAATTTCCCTTAGGGCAAGATTATGTGGTCGAAAATTGAATTTGAGGCAGAAGCTGCTTCCCCCTTTCAAATGTTGAGTCCTCCGGGGAGTAGTATAGACTTTATAGTCTAAGACATGGTTTGGGGATGCTAGGCCCTCAGGGCCGGGGGACAAACCTAATGCCACCTCGGGTTGGGGGGGAGGTTAAGGGTGGGTTAATTTTTGACACTAGAAAGTTTGTTGTTTTTTTTTAAGCTGTTTCTCTAGGTGGGTGGAGAATGAAACTGCCATGTCCTTGTTGCTTTAGTCCAAGATCACTCACAACTATAGATACCTGGGTTTTGTTTCTGTCTTTTTTATTATGAAAAAAAAAATGTTAAGGGGCAAACGCTGATTAACAGGAGGGATCCCAAGCCTTGTTTTCCTTAGAAGACTTGTTTAGTGTTTTATCAGATGTCTGTTGTAGTTGTAGATGGAAAAGCTTGTGAGACAAACAAACACCACATGGAGCCTGTAAATGTTTTTGCACAACCTGTAAAGCATTCTTGGAAGTGGCCAGTAAAAAAGGGTTTTACCATTTTAAAAAAATGTAACTGTGTCATTGTTTACATCTGTAACTTTTTCTTCCCCTGTTCTCATTACAACATTCTGGCAAAAATGTAGGCACAGTAGCTTCCAGTTTTAGAATAAATAACCATTTGGATTGAATGTACCCTATCTCCTGTGGCTGCACTGACTGGGTTGTAGTGTCTCATCTGGGGGTTTATTTACTTTTGATGCTGCTTCCTCAAGTTGCACTGGCACTGGGTCCAACCAAGGGGGCTTTGCTCTTGCACGGCTGCTATTCCCTCCTCTCCTACCATGACTTCACTCGGGGGGGCGGTCATTGGCCTACTTGGTTAAGATTACTTATGCTAAAAGCTTGAGCCATTGGAATAGAAGAAATAATCATGACCTTTTTGACAAAAACCAGTTGGATGCTTGAAGTGAAATGTAACATTCCACTTAGGAGCCAAATAAGTTTGTTCATGAGTAATTACCACTTAGAAGGAGAAAGATTACTCATTCAATTGAGGATATTTGATAGGAGCTATTTCCTAGTGAATTTTGAGAATGAGGAGGTAACTTTAACAAAAGCACTGTTGCGTTGCGGGCACTGAACTGATCCTAATTGTAATTTCTAATAAATGGGCAGGGAATTACTGAGACGGGTGCCACAGACTATTGGCAGTCCAGTGTTTTGAAGCAATAGTGTTACAGATCTAGAAACTGCTCCAGCTTCTCTCTGTACATGACATACACTCATACCCCAGTGGCTTTGTACCCTAAAGGCTATCCTTGATTTCAGTGTCTTCCCATTCTCTGGAATATTTAAATTTACTCAGTATTAGAGCTAATTAATCATTTTTAATGGTTGTTTATAGCTCGTGCCTTGTCTCTAGTATAATCTCTTAAGTCCCCTTTTTCCTCAAACTAGGGCTGCAGCCTTTCACCCCTAATCTCATGAGTGCAAAAATTGAGTGTGCAGGAAAATTAAACAAATGCTATTTTATTTAAATATCAAGATTACATTTTTTGAGCTCTTCTGCCTTTTTACAAAGTCTGAGCTGATGAGAAAATTTTTACTTCTCCGAAATTCCAACCACTTTGATGCAGTAAGAGGAGAACGTTTCTAAGTGTCCACTGTGCCTTGCTGGCCATTTAAGCAGGTAAAGCATGCATGATCCATTCTTTAGGCCAGCCGTGTGCCAGGCTATCATGATGCAGGGATTTTCAGGGAGCACCTAGGAGAAACTTAAGCAGCCTCCTGAGCAGAAAGAGGGTAGGTTCTCACTTCACTAGGGCAACCTGGTTACTTTTCCTGTTCTCTTTTCCTCTCCCCTCACTGCCTTTCTGTGTGAAGTGTGGAGAAGCTGGGGGTGCTGTTCTATCCCTAAACACAGGTCATCCTATTAGTAGAGGCAGCCTCCTACCATCTTTCCAAGTGTATTCTAGGCACAAAACATGAGCTGGCTTAGGCTACCCCTGGGAAGGACGTGTCCTTGAATTTAGGACATCTTGACAGACCATGAGGGGCAGACATCATAGGACTTTAACCTTCCTTGCCTTGGCCGTGGTCCCACCTCACTATATTAACTCTTGGAAGGAAAAGGCTCCTAGAAAGGCATTCTGGGGCTTATAAATACTAGTCAAGTTTGAGTCCCGGGGGCGCTCGTGAGACGAACTCTCCGGTTTGGCCACTGGCCAGGCAGCATATTGGACCACTACAAGGGGTGGTAGGCACATTAAGGGCGGGGACATTGCTTTTTGGCAGATGTGACAGAGTGGGCCTGAGGAAATGGGGGCTAAGCAGGCCCAGCTTCCCTAGGAAATAATTTTAGGCTTATCCACCTCCTAGGGATACCCGGAGGTGACCAAAGAATGAGGCGGAATATTGAGATGCACTCTTCTGTTTCCGCTCCAAAGGGACTCTCTATCTGCCAAGCTATGGAAACCTAGATTGTCTCGCAAGGTCCACGCGACCAGAGCCTGCTACGCAGTGCTTGCTGGAGTCCCCTTGTCCCATGATCCTTGGCTATAGCCTCCCGTGTGCCTTCACCTGGATCGGGGGGACATCAGCTTCCAGACTTTGGGGTGGATAAAAGTGAGTATCGAGTTGGCAAGAACAGGGGCAGCCATTTTAATACCAGAAGAGCACAGAGGGGACCATATTGAGAATTCTGGATGCCTGGGGCCGCCATTTTAAGAATGGGGCTGGCGAAGAAGCAATGTACGGTGAAACGTAGTGACGTAGGCCACCATATTGGCTCGGGTCCCGTGGCGGCGGCCATCTTGGGAAGGGACCCGCTGTGGGCGCGGCCATCTTAGATGTAAAACCGGCCTCCTCATAGGAACTGGAACGAGACTCCTCCCTTCGGTTATTGGGTTCCTCTTGTCTGTGTCTGCAGTTCCCCAACCCCTCCTTCAATCCGCCCCATTCGGTCTGTTTTCAGTTTCACTTGACTTTATTGTTCATTGCCGTGTGTGTGCGTGTGCGTGTGCGTGCGTGCGCGCGCGCACGTTCCAGCTTCTGAGTGTCTGTTGTGACGTAATTCTTGCACTTGAGACGCGCTTTCCCTGCCTTCCATTTCCCCGGCCCCCAAACCCACCGATCTCCGATCCTAGACAGTATCTCACCTGCTTTGACTGGTCCTGTACCCTGAGTATGGGAAGACTTTCACCTGCCGCCGCCACCCCCACATCTGTTGACTGATGATCCTCTTCCCCCAAGAACGCTAACACAGGAGCTGTCCTCTGAGACTCTGGATGACTTTATTCTTCAAATGGCTTTACCCTTCTAATAGCTCCAGGTGAGACTGAGAGCAAGCACCCGGCCCATCCCTCTCACCATTGTCTGAGTGGGTCACAGAGGGAAGGGGGCAGGATGCTGGCAGAGTCTGATGGCCCTTCTGTGAGTGGAGCAAAGGGTTCCCCGAGTCGGGGTGTTTGGGGTTAGCCACAGTGGGCGAGGAAATGGAGTCGACAGATAGGTGAGGGAGGGCCTTGTGCTTCAGATAACCTCATAGGGTTGGACAAAGGCTAGGAGGGGGATGCAGGGACCTTCGGGGACTGAAGACAGTTACTGAGCTAAGGAAGGGCCCCAGAGAGGGAAAGGTAAGTCGTGAGAAGGGACAGAATAGCTCAGAGGAGTGCACAGAAGAACTTCTTCTCCCGGAAGGGATTCTCCGAAGTGGGCACAGGGGTGATGAGGGGATCCTCACAGGCGTGGGCATCACAGTAAGTCATCAGGTCTGCTGCTGCCTTGGACACCTGGGGCACGGCCAGGAGGGGAATTGTTAGCCAGAACCCCTGAAAGGGACTGCAGCCTCTCTTCCCAAATGGGTTATCTTTTACCCTCTCTAAGGTGACTTAAAGCAGTCTTCTCTGCCCTCATCTTCCACCCAGGCCTGGGGAAACCTCTCATTACATAGCCCAAACTTCCCTACTCTCAGGGAGTCAAGGAAAAAAAGCATCTCTTATCCTGAGGTTTGGGAACCTACAGTACAGCCTGGCCAACTAACGGGACCCAGGGTTCCACCCACCTTTATCCGGCACAAGCTGGCCTCAATCTTAAGCTGCTCCACCATCTTGCGGGCTTGGCCAATACTCATAGTGCTGTTTACAGGGGTCTCCCCTTTCATCCTAGAGAAAAGAGAGGTTCAGCTCAACATGATAAGGGTCTCTGCACAATCTCAATGGTAGGGGCCCCTCTATGTTCCTCACCAACATTTACAAGGCTGGGATCATATACCCCAATATTTTGTTCCTTTCCTATTCCCCATTCTCCAGGGCTTTTCCCATCCCTGTCTTCCTCGGCTGAGGAAATGGAGAGGGTGGGATGAGATGCTCCCTAAACTCCAACATGGCCTGGGCCACAGATCATTATACAAATGATTTAAGGTGGCCTGTCAAGCAGTGTGGGTTCCCAACGCTGAAAGCCTCAACCAGAAAGAACCCCGCCCTGATGGGAGGGCTCAAAACCCCCACCTGCCCCTTTGAGCCCTAAGAAGAGAAAGCAAGATGCTCCCGACTCACCTGAGGCCCCAGGCAGTAGCAGCCTTGGGGAGTAGGGTCAGTGGGGTCCACCAAAACCTTTGCCTGAGGTGGGTGCCCCACCTTGCAGGGAGTTGCAGCTGAAAGTATCGATGAAGCAGCAGAAGTAGCCAACACAGAGAAGGCCACTGGGGAGGGTCAGGTCAGTGGTCTGTCAAGGGGTAGGCCCAGTTTCTGCAGCTCAAGCACTGCCCAGACAGCAGGTACCTGAAGGATGAAGGATGCTAGAAGAAGCTGCTCAGATCCTGGAGCATACCAACTGCCTGGGCAGTGGGGGAGTCTGCCTGCTGCCTTGCACACCCCCACCGTTACTGTCTCACTGCTTGCACTTCCTCCATTGCAGGCATCCTGAGTCTGGGCTAGAGCCCTCCCCAAAGGAGCTGGAGGGAGCTGAGGCCCAGGCAGAATCCCCCCTCAAATGAAGTGGTCTGGACCTGTGACAGCCCCTGCAGTGGAGTCTGTACTGGCTGCAGGGGACCCTGCGTATTTGAAAATCTGACATCAGCTGGGCAGTCACACCCCCCCCATCCCTTCCTCTACTCTGACACAGCATTTAGCAACTGAATCTTCCTTTCTCTCCTAGAGACCCTCCATTCCCCATATCCAGAAAAATGTGATGAGCTACAGGTATCAGCTTCTAGATCACCACTTCGTGTTCTAGCTACAAGTGACTCAAAAGTGCAAGATCTAGGGGCAGCAAGGTATATCAGGAAGATGTCTAAAGAAATGACAGACCAAAAAGAAGCTGGGGGAAGAGAGGCATGCAGAGACCAGATCAAAGAATTGGACAAAGAAGAGGTAGGGGCATTGGGAGAGGCAGTTGGGTGTTTTTGGAAACAGATGGGCTTCCTGGGGGAGGGGGTTTTGGTCTGAGAAACTACATCCCACACCTGCATCGTTGTGCTTGGTTTTGTGGGGTATACAAAGATGCCCACAACACTGACCTTACTCTCTGAAGGCTCTTATTTGGGGTGAATAGACATAATAGAAGGTGCTGCCTAGCAAGACCTAATCTAGATAACGCGCTGTGGGGACTTAGAGTCTAATTAGGGTCAAGAAGGTCGATCACACATCGTAAAAACTGGATTTTCTTAATTGCTACCACTATTGTCAGTGGAACAGCCACAGCGCTGGCGCAAGATGCACACTTTCCTGGAGACTGCAGCGGTCTCTGGGCGAATGCTCTCTCCCTTGGACGCCTACCGGTCCAAAGTCAGCGTCAGCTAGATACCTGATTCTCGCCCTTTTCTGAGGTTAAATGGCCGGTGAAGGTGTGGGCGGAGGGTCGTGACTGCTGCCCTGAGGGCCGCGCCGAGGGAGATGCTGCTGACTCATAGCATGCCCTGGGTATATCTTGGGGCCTGGAGGAAGGCGCCTTTGGCCTGCGTGATGGACGGAACCGCGGGAAGGAACAGTATGGAACGCGTAGAGATAGGAGCCCGGCAGTCCAGAGGGCCCCGCCCCCCGCGCCTAGCCCCGCCCCTGCTCTGGGCCCGTCCCCTGAACGAGGCCCGCCCCCCGGGGCTACTTGAGAGACTGGCGGAAGAGGGAGGGGCTTACCTGGGAGGCGGAAGTCGCTCTCACCGTTGCCTAGGCAGCGCGCGAGGCTGGTGAGTCTGCGGAGCCCCAGCGGCGGTCAAGCTGGTGGTGGCTTTCACAGCGGCGCGGTCAAGTGGGGGCTTCGGGCGCCGCGCCCACCGAGCCAGAGCGGGCTGGCAGGGAGCGGCTCGGCCTGGGGCGCGGCCCCGTCGCTGGGCGAGCGCAGCTCAAGAAGATATATTCGGGAGGCGATTGTGACTGCGCTTGGGCTGCTTGCTTTCAGCCTGGGTGCGCAAGCTTAGGCAAGTCGCGCATTTTCTCCGTGCAACCACCTCGCTTTGTGGGTTCAGTGACATCGTATGTATAACTGTGCCTTGTAAGAATTTTAAGATGCTCATACTCTGTATGTTATACATTGCTGTGAGTGAGTATCAAGGTAGCTGGTTCCAGAATCAAGTTACCGGAGGACGAGTTCAGCTGAAGAGCTCTTGCACTGGGGGTGAACAGAGCACAGTGGAGGGCAGGGAAGGGATACTTGGCTGAGAAACAATCATTTGGAGGAAGGCCATATGAAACAAAGACTCTGCTATGTCCTACTATCTCTGGTTCCTCAAAGCCAGTCCAGCAACCTTTCCTTTTTTGTCCCCACTTCCCCTGGGAAAGGAACCGTTCTTTCTCCATCTCTGTCTTTTTCCAGGAACCTCCAGCTGCTTCATCCCATGGCCAGGGGTGGCGTCCAGGTGGCAGAACAGCTAGGAACTCCAGGCCTGAACCCGGGGCCAGACCCTCTGCACTCCCCACCATGGTCAATGACCCACCAGTACCTGCCATGCTGTGGGCCCAGGAGGTGGGCCATGTCTTGGCAGGACGTGCCCGCAAACTGCTGCTGCAGTTTGGGGTGTTCTTCTGTACCATCCTCCTCCTGCTCTGGGTGTCTGTCTTCCTCTATGGTTCCTTCTACTATTCCTACATGCCGACGGTCAGCCACCTCAGCCCCGTGCATTTCTACTACAGGTGAGAGGTGTCTTCTAGCACAGTGGAGGAATCTCGTGGGAGAATTGCTGCAAGGCCCCTTAGAGCTTATTCTGCTCGATCCCCTCATTTACAGAGGGGGAAACTTGGGCCCAGTGTGCTTCTCTGACTTCTTACCTTTCACATCCCAAGGCTGCAGCAGATCTGGGCTGATAAGTGTCTAGGGTCTTAGTTCTACCTCTAGTTAAAAAGAAGAAGAAATGCCCCATTCCAGACTGTCATTACAAGGGTCAGGTCTACTTAGGTTGGATGAGACCTCTCTCAGGGCCACAGTAGACGTTTGAGCCTAGCCAGCCCTGTGGGTCATCTCAACTGCCCTGGCCTCTACTGGAGGAGGTGTTAAGAAAGCACTTTGCCTTTTACATCATTTCCTTCCATTCGCAATAGTCTACTGCACAACAGGGATTAAGGGAACACAGGGTGACTGGGTATGTGATCTCTGAGTCCTGTTCCTTCCCATTGTACACACTCTGCCAAATTCTCTTTCCCTCTTTTAATATGGTTAGAGGACCAATCAAGAGGTGCTGAGAAGGGCATTATTATTAATGGTCCGAAGTCTTTTTTTTTTTTCCCTGTCCTGAGTCCCTGGTCATGAGCTATAATTTCTAAGGCAGAGCTGGCTAAACTTTCGGGAGACATGGGTCTCATGAAAGCTATGGCTCTTCTTGCCGTAAAAATATATCTATGTGCCCATGTGTATGGTGCACACGTGTGTGTGCACGTACACACACACACACACACACACACACACACGTGTAATTTTGCCTGCAACTGTGAAGGAGTTTGTTCTCAGACTAGGCCCCAGACTAAAACTATTGAATCAGAATCTGGGGCTAGGGCCCAGGAATCTGCATTTTTATTCAGCTCCCCAGGTGAGTCTTCAGAAACACTCAAGTCTGAAACTGTTCAACCAATGTCCATAGATTGCCATTTAAGAATGTCTGCTGAGAGGAAATAAGCTGGAATAGCAAGACGAGAATGAAGGAATCACTTGAATCTCCTGGCTGCATTTCTTCTCCCTCTCTGTAACAGAGAAGGATACCTACCCTGGGAGAAGTGGGTGGGGGCCAGGAGGAAGCATTAGGGGCCTGACAAGGGGTGTGGACAGGTAAGGCAGACTCCATAACTTAGCAGAGTGTCATCCCCATTCTCATTTAGGACCGACTGTGATTCCTCCTCCTCCTTACTCTGCTCCTTCCCTGTTGCCAATGTGTCCCTAGCTAAGGGTGGACGCGATCGGGTGAGTATGGAAGCTGAAGAGAGGTTGCATTAGAGCTTTGATGACATGAAATAGGAAGACTTGAGAAAGACCTGAAGAACAGGGATTGAGTAATAGAGACTAAGAAAGGAAGGCTCTCAAGGTAAGGGAGGTCAAAGAAAGACTCAAGTCTAAGGGAAAGGTATGGATTGTTCTTGCTTGCAGGACTCCTCAGTAATGTTCTCAGATTGTTGCACCCAGGCCGTCTCTACTAGATCAGGTGTGTTGTAGACCTAAATAAGCTTCAACTAACAAACCAACTATTTAATTGGACTAGGATGCAACCCAGCCAAGAGTTTTGAAAGCTTGTATGCAAAATTAGGAAACTACTGACAAGTGCCTGTAGCCTGCCATTACAAAGGGTACTGTGCCAGAGGTCTGGCCAGATGCCGGTGTGATGTGAACAAACCTGGAAAGCATGTAAAAGGCAGAATGGGAATGCATCCTTCTTTACTGGGCAAGCTGGTGGGGCTCTGAAAAGGGTGGGATTCCTCTCTGGACACTTCAAAAGGACCTTGGAGGAGCAACATCATTTCTAATCACCAGAGTATTTTGAGTTGTCAGTCAGCAACATAATTAGGAGTAATAAGTGGTCAAACTTTAAGAGTTTAAAAACCACTTGAAAATTACTTTTCAAAAATGGTACTTGGGAAGACACTGACTTAAAGATAGAAATAAACAATCACTCTGAAGGCAGGAGTGTAAGCTGTAGAGTCTGGCCCTCCTGGGATTGGGGTGTAAACTGGCATTATTTGACAATACAAATAACCTGGGAGACTGCGTATCCTGTGACATCTTCCATTTTACCACTGTCAAGAGAACTTATCAGGTCAGATGAATGGGCCTCAAATGGAAGGTTTCAAAATACTGAGGTAACATGTCGGGCATTGCAAGACAGAGATTTATCATTGCAGCGGTGCTACTCAGGAAAGGAACTTGGCAATGATAAAGTGGTCTGTGAAGACATCGATTCAGTGCGGTTCTGTGGCAATGATAACGATAATAAATGGAATATATTGAGAGAGGCTTAGAAACAAAGCCACAGCACATCTGCACCTGGGATGGTGTGTACAGCTGTGTGGCTGACCATTGTAGAGATCGCAGTGGCGATGCAGGGAGCCTCAGCAATCGTGTGCGAGGCTGCTGGGTGAGGAAGGAAAGGCAAGCTGAAGGATGAGAGGAGATCCAGCCCAATTCCCTGATAATTCAAGCGAATTGATCGTTTTGTTCATTTATAGTAAACATTGTAGAATGGATGAACGGACAGATGGACAGACAGATGAGTGGATGAAATAACATGTCTACTCTGTAGCACCTTGGTAGAAGTAGGAGATGCGATCCTGCTTTCAAGGAAATCACAGGATTAATAGAATTATATACGTTGTAAGAATTGCAAAGTGTAAGATGCAGATTCTGCATTTCCAAAGAATGGGTGAAGAATTTGAGGGATAAGTGTGAGACTATGGAGATGGTGAGGCTCAAAGTGGACCTTTTAAGGAAAGGTGAATATTCTATGGGAATGGGGAAGAAGAATGAGGATCTGCCCATCAGACAGACACATGTGAACCAAGGCATGGAATCATTCACAACAGCTTTACTGAGATATACTTCACATACCACAATATTCACTCATTTAAAATATACAGCTCAGTCATTTTTAGTATATTCAGAGTTGGGCAACCAACACCACAATCAGTGTTAGAAGATGTCCATCGCCCTGGAAAGAAACCCATACCCATTTGCTAGCAGTCATCCCATTTCCCTCCCACCCACCCAGAGAAATATTTTATTTAATGTTTTAGAGAATTCAATGAAGCAACTAGCTTAGATTCTTCTGTCCTCTACCGAGGAGTGGGAATCTCATGGACTCCTTTTTTCCCCCCCATTTTCAATGACGTTATTCAGAACATTTTACAAATTAGATTTTACAGTTTAACATTTTACAATTAGAAATTATATTTGTTACTACATAAGTTGCAAACTTCTCAAAATACTACAGAAAATCCTTTATTTCTTTGGATTTTTCTGTTTGGAATCTTTTGTTTTTCTACAGATAATTCAGACTGAAAAGAAGAATCTGTATAAAGACTTCGATCGTTGGTTTTCCACCTTTTACCCTAGTGATAAAATGCTCAGAGGGTCATCATAGTTGTATCCAGATTTGGGAGCTGGTTCACTATGGGCGAGGCTAGTGGTCCCCAACTTTTTTGGCACCAGGGACCAGTGCTCCTTTGAGAATCTGATGCCAGATAATCTGAGGTGGAGCTGAGGCTGAGGCGGTGATGCCTGTGCTGGAAAGTGCCTGCAAATACAGATGAAGCTTCCTCACTGGCCCGCAGCTCACCTTCTGCTGTGCGGCCTGGTTCCTAAAAGGAACATAGTTGAATATAGGATTAGAGGAATGTGAGAATGGGCAGGAAAAGCTAGGGTATGTTTGGTGGCAAGTCTTTAACTTTTGAGGTTAGTCCCAGAGAAGAAGCCTTCTCACTGCGAGTCTGAGTCTCAGGGTTCTACCAACAGAAGCGAGATAAGGGAGCCAGAATGCCATAAAGGTGATCTGAAGTGACAGTGACTGTGCAGAGCTAGCTAGGGAGATGCTGAGCAATTCTGGCACTTGGTTAATTAAAAATGTAAATGAAGTCAGGCTGGGCCCAGGGGGGTGGCCTCCCGGGGAAGGCCTGAGTCACAGATGGCCCAGTTGGCAACATGATAGTTCACTTGGAAAAAAAATATGACACAGCTTTTCTCAGAACAGCTGAGAGCGACACAGGGAACGAGACTGATTCAGGTCTCGGAATAGGAGGGCTCCAGCCACCAGGAGGGGGCAGCACGTTCTTGGGATGAGAGAGATTGAGAGGCTTTTAGGGCCAACCAGGGCATTGCTGGCAGACTATTTGAGGGCATAGGGGAGAGGTGGAACGAGGACTGTACAATTTAAAAGTACATATTTTTGAGAAGAGATGGGATTACCTCGGGCAGGTGCTGATGTATGGACAGCCGTACCGTGTAACCTTAGAGCTGGAGCTGCCAGAGTCCCCTGTGAATCAAGGTTTGGGCATGTTCTTGGTCACCATTTCGTGCTACACCAGAGGTGGCCGAATCATCTCCACTTCTTCACGCTCCGTAAGTGTTTGCGGCTTGTGTGGGAGGGAGTGGAGAATGACAGGTGCTAGAATATCTGGGTAGGCCTTTAAGAGAAAACTTTTGAGGTCACAGACACATCAGGATAAGGAATAAGAGTCAGTTTAGCAAATCAGACAAATGCCCCCAAGTATCTGGTGGCCCTGTCCAGCTTTGGGATAAAGTCTGAAGAGCGCTCTGAAAATGGGCTTGTTTGGGGCCAGACAGACCGGGGCTCAAATCCTCACTCAGAAACCTAGCTGAGGCATAACGTACTTAACCCTTTGGTTATAACGTGTTATAAATGGTATAATAGTAATTCCTCATAGCAAGGCTACTTAGGATTTAGTGAGACCATGTCAACCACATGGTGGGTGTTCAGTCAGTGGTAGGCTCCATTCTTAATTGTCAACAGAACCACATCATGAAAGCAAATCCCTAAATGTCTATAGGGAGAGAAGCTTCAGATGGTGCAGCAGGGTTTATTCTGCTCTGGATGGTAGGGCTCTTTGGGGCAAAGGTAGATCAAAGACGGTGTTGGGCTTAACCTAGGAAGGTTTCTCAAAAGAGGGGCCTTTGTTGTGCTGGGACCTGGTTGGGTAGGGCAGAGTAGGGATGTCACTCAAGCATTTGGAATGATCGGTCAAGACTTGGGGTGTGGTAGGAAGTGGAAGTGAAGGAGCAGGGGACCTGAGGAAGAAGCTGCCTTTGTTGACTGCTCAGGGGTGATTGAGGGGCAGGTAGGGCCGTGGGAGCCGCAGGGTGTCTGTCCCCAACCTCTCCCTCCTGGCCCTGGCAGGTGATGCTGCACTACCGCTCAGACCTGCTCCAGATGCTTGACACGCTGGTCTTCTCTAGCCTCCTGCTGTTCGGCTTCGCGGAGCAGAAGCAGCTCCTGGAGGTGGAGCTGTATCCGGAGTACAGAGAGAACTCGGTGAGGGGGTGCAGGAGGACTAGAGACCAGCCCTCCTCGTAAGCCCAGAATCCTACCTGAGGAGCCTCTGTCTCAGTCTGGAGGGTCAGCAACGGAGGGGGCTGGGAGCGGGCCTCAGCTTGACGGCAGCCAACCCTCCACCCCGCCCCTGCAGTATGTGCCGACCACCGGAGCGATTATCGAGATCCACAGCAAGCGCATCCAGCTGTACGGAGCCTCCCTCCGCATCCACGCCCACTTCTCTGGGCTCAGGTGAGGACCCAGTGAAGGGGCCTCGGTGGCTCTCCTGCCCTTAAGCGAGGAGAGTCCTAAGCAGAGGTGTCAGGTTTTCCCTGGGCCCCAGATTCTCAGCCCCGGCTGCACATCAGCATATCAGTTCCCTGGGGAACCTTGTGTTCGATTTCTTTTTTCTTTCTTTTTTTAAGTAACATTGCTTAACAACATTAAGTAAACTTCAAGTGTACAACATTATAATTTGACAACTGTATTTACTACCATCATGTTCACTACCAAAAGTCTTTTTTCTGTCCGTCACTATACCATTGACCCCTTTACCTGTTTTTCTGTCCACCCCACTCCCACTCTGGTAAGCAGTCTGTTGTCTGCCTCTGTGAGTTTACTTTTGTTTTGTTTATTCGTTTGTTTCCTGGGGAACTTTTCAAAAATACCAGTGCCTGGGCCCCACCCACAGACCAGCTGAACTAGAATTTGTTAGTTTCACATCTGGCCATCACACTTTTTGAAAGCACCCTGGGGAATGCCAATGTGCAGCCAGAGTTGAGAGCCGCCATCTTCGGAGAAGGCTGGTTCTCTCCCGTAACTGCTGCCTTCCTGTCCCTGCTTCCTGCCTCAGGTACCTGCTGTACAACTTTCCAATGACCTGCGCCTTCATAGGTGTTGCCAGCAACTTCACCTTCCTCAGCGTCATCGTGCTCTTCAGCTACATGCAGTGGGTGTGGGGAGGCATCTGGCCCCGACACCGCTTCTCTTTGCAGGTCGCAAAGGACCCCCTTCCTCTCCCCTTCGTGATCCTCCTTTGACTGGGGAGCGGGCCAGGGCATGTTGGGGGCTCCGGTGTACGGGCCCTGATCACTGGTGTGAGGGAAGTCAGTCCCCGGTGCTAAGGAGTTTCTCCTCCACAGGTGAACATCCAAAAGAGAGACGGTTCCCGAAAGGCAGCCCGGGGAAGGATCTCTGGCCGTCAGCTAGGTAAAGGCGATGGTTGGGAGCCGGGTGAGGGGCTCCCGCACCGTCTGGTGTGAAGCTCAGCGTGCTCACACACCGAGCTGAGCGTCAGAGGCAAGGCACTGCCATCCAAGCACAGCCACCCTATCCCTGCTCTGCCCTCTGCCCCAAGGCCCGGAGGAGTCCACCCGGCTGTCAGATGTTACAGAGGATGCTGAGAGCCCTGAAGATCCCTCAGGGACAGGTACGGGCCGCAGCCATCCCTCTGTCCCTCCCTCCTGACTCCTTGTAGCCCTCCCCATCAGCCTCTTCCAGTCTGACCCCTGCATTCCTCCTGTGGCTGCAGAGGGCCAGCTGTCTGAGGAGGAGAAGCCAGATCAGCAGCCCCTAAGTGGCGAGGAAGAGCTGGAGCGGGAGGCCAGTGATGGTGAGGAGTACCACCTTGAGGGCCACCACCTTGCTTGGGGACCTGGGTGGAGTGGGGGTGGCCTTTGGGCGGGGAGGAGGCCTTTTGGGTTGGGGGAGGAGGGATTCCTGGTTGTCCCATCTTCTATTTGGGATTTTGTTTCTTCCTCCCCCGGCCCCCAGGTTCAGGATCCTGGGAAGATGCAGCTCTGCTGACAGAGGCCAACCTGCCTGCTGGTGCCCCTGCCCTGGCCCCAGAGACTCTGGGCAGCTCCGAACCTTCCATGGGCTCTCTCAGGCAGCGCTCCACCTGCTCCAGTTCCTAAAGAGAACAGGGCGGGGTCTTGTTCCACTCTTCAGACTTCACCCCAAAGTTGGACGCAGCCACCAGATTCCTGCGGGTGTTTGTCTGATTTGCTAAACTGACTCCTCTTCCTATTCTGATGTGTCTGTGGCCTCAGCCCTTTACCACCTGACCCTTTCCCTTCCTCCTTTCCTGTGGCTCCCCTAATAAACTATATTCTTGCCAGGTGCTTCCGACTCTTTGAATGAAGTGGTTTCAGGGCCATTTGAGAACTTCGTGTTCTCCAGGCGTACCCCACTCCTGATTGGAGGGGATTGCCATGTCAGGGGCCACGGTAGAGAAGACCTCCAGACCCAGCTCTAAGGCACAGCTCTTTCCATTCATAAGCCTAGGAAGTGCAAGGAGAGAAATCCTCTCTTGCTACTCCATGCACGTGACTCTCATCTCTGGGGAGGGGGATAGTGTAGGGTGGGTCTGGAGAGCTGGGCTACATCATTCCTGCTGGTGCATCCCTCCCTTTCTCTGTCCTTTGGGAGGCAGAAGACAGGAAATGACTGCCATGGACGTGGTATAATTTTTAACCAAAACAGCATTTCCGCAGCCCAGGCCCCATGCTGTCTACAGCTGTTTTGCTCTCTGATACCAGCCAGGTGGCCCCCTCCCTTGTGTTCCCCTCCTCATCCCTTCACATGACTTGAGCCTTCGGAGACTCAGCTCCTGGCTGCTTTCCACATTCCAGGCCCTTTTCAGAACCCAGGCATCCTGGCCTCCAGCTGAAACCACTGCATGTGGCCTCCCTCATCCCTGGCCCTGTGACTCAGGCACTCTGAAGGGACCAGCCCTCTTGGCATTCACCAGGAAAGAGGGGCAGGGAGAGGGGGGCTAGGTGGTGACATCACAGATGAAGGGTATAAAAGCTTCAATCCGAAACAGAATTGAAATTGAAGACACAAAACCTGACTGCGCAGCCCGTGCTTCTGGGGACTCCTGGGCCTGACCCCCTCAGAAGTCTGGTCGCAGATTCCCACTACATCAAGGCCTGCGCACTGGTGAGGGGCTGCCATGGGCCAGCAGGAATTGGGGGGCGAAGGGAAGTGAGGGACAGGCAGGGTCCAGGACTCCTGTGGCAGGTGGGGAGTGCCGTCCTTATTACTTTCCCCTTCTGTTCCGTCTCCTTTCTCTCCCACCCCAGTTCTGGGTTTTTGCATGTGTCAGTGACTGACATTTGTTTTACTTAGAAATTTTTCTCGGAGTGGCAACTGGGAATTACTCCACCTTTCTTCCCTAGGCTGAGTAAATCTTCCTCACCCCAGCATTCTGCTTATTCATCGTTTCTATATCGTCCACATTGCTGGGTATATATCTGCCTATCAGACCATATTTTATTCTTTTTTGCCTGAAACCAAGCACACAGGTAGTTCAGAAGTTGGTTGACAGATGAGTGTGTCTGTCTCATTCCCTCCTCTTTCCTGCTCTCCTCTTGGTCCGCAGTGGTATTCCCTTGTCGCCAGGGCTTTTGTTCAGGCAGGGACCTGGAAGGCATGGGGGCAGAGCAGCCTTTACTGACCCACTCCCTTCTCTTTCAGACCCCATGCTGGGTTCTCCCTGCCTTTTGTGGCTCTTGGCTGTCACCTTCTTGGTTCCCAGGGCACGGTTTTTGGACCCTGAATACTCTGAAGAAGAGGAAGATGAGACACCGCAGTCACCTTTGCCGGCTGTCCTCTGTGATTACGACCGCTGCCGCCACCTGCAGGTGCCCTGCAAGGAGCTTCAGGAGGCCAGCGGGAGGGCCTGCCTGTGTCCCGGCCTCTCCAGCCCTGGGCAGCCGCCGGCCCCTCCGCGCCTGGGAGAAGTGCACGTGGTGGCCGAGGTGGGGAGTGCGGTGGTGCACTGGTGCGCGCCCTCGTCTCCAGTCCACCAGTACTGGCTGCTGCTTTGGGAAGGCAGCGGAGCTCCCCGGAAAGGCCCCCCGCTCAACTCTACTGTCCGCCAAGCAGAGCTGAAGGGACTGAAGCCTGGGAGCGCTTATGTCGTTTGTGTGGTGGCCGCCAACGCCGCGGGAGAAAGCAACGTGACCGTGGTGGGTGGCTCGCGGGGCGAGGGCCCCGAGGGCGCGGCTGGCCCTGCCTTCGGGCCTTGCGGCTGGTTGGCCATGCCCCCGCGACCCGTCAGCCTGGCCCACGCGGCTGTGGGGGTGGGCACGGCGCTGGCCCTGCTGAGCTGCGGTGCCCTGGTCTGGCACTTCTGCCTGCGCCAGCGCTGCGGCTGTCCCCGCCGCACCCGGCCCACCGCGGGCCTCTGAAGCAGCCTGCGGTCACCTCGGCCTCCCAGAGCCCCAACCTGGCGAGCTCAGCCTGGGCTCAGGGAGCAGGTGCGGGCTGCTGATGCCCACACAGCCCAGGCCCCCCTGAGCCTCTGCACTCCGCCTGAGAGCTCCTGCAGGTCCCAGACTGTCCCCTCTGCTCCTGACTGAGGTTGCGAAGTAGAGGGTTGGCGAAGTTTTTCTTAAAGGACCAGACAGTAAATAATTTCAGCTTTGCGGTTGCAGAGGATAAAATCGAAGGTATTGTATAGGTACTTTTATAACGACGTAATCATTTATAAAAATGTATAAACCATTCTTAGCCCATGGGCCTTACAAATCAGGCCTGGGACCTGATTTAGCTGGCTGGTTGGCTATAGTTAGCAACCCCTGTGAAACACCCAGTGAAGGGCTAAGCCACCATGGGTGCTCCAGTAGGGTTTGGAGAATAAGCTGCTGCAGGATGGGAGTTTGAGGCCAGAGACCACTACTCCTGCCTTTTGTTTAGATATTGAGGATGGGCACCCCTGCCTCAGAATCCACCTGTGTGGCAAGGGGTGGAGAAAAGACCACCACCCAAGCTGCTGTCTAGGACAGGCTTGTAGTTTTTCTAGTTAATTATAATAATACAATAATTCCAAGGGACTTTCTCCTTCCCCCCAATGTGTTTATTGTATATTCACTGAAACATTAAAGGAAACATAAAAAGAAGACATTTCATTTTCATGATCCTTTTTAATTCTCTGTACACACACTTCTTTTTCAGAGTAGTATACATAATTTTAAATGTATTTTTAAATGAACTGGATGTAGAAAAGTCTAAGTTGCTACAGAGTACAATTCTGACTTTTACTGGTCTTAATAACTTTTTTAAATTATAAAAGTAATGCTCATACAAATTTGAAGTAATATCGAAGAGTATAAAGTGGTAGTTCCGCTTCTCAAGGGGTACCTGCCCATAGCAGAGCAGCTCTTTCTCTGTGGAAATATGTATATATTTTTCACTTAGTGTCTTAGGGACAATGTTCCTTGTTGGTAAATCAGTCTCCTTCGTTTTTCTAAAGGCTGTATAATTTCCCATAAGAGGATACTCTTGAAATGACAGTGCCCATTGCTCTTTGTTGAAACAATTAAGTTGTTTGCAGTGTTTGCTATAGAAATCCTTCCTTGCGTAGCCAGCCTCACATTTGTGTTTTTCTATAGGTCGCTTCCCTGGAAGTAGGTCAAAGAGGCAGTACTATAAAACTTAATCATGCTTTTCTTTTTGGACTTCTAAGATAAACTTAGAATACATCTGTTATCTAGAATACACTTATCACACTGCAGTGAATACTTTGTGCCCTTTTCTTTGCTTCCTGTACCCTCAGCATTTATTTGCGAATGATAAGGGCCTACGATCTCATCATTAAAGCCATGCTTTACATGCATTATCAATCTTCACCACAATCATTCCAAGAGAGAGACGGTACCACCTTTTCACAGGTGAGAAGTTTGAGGTTCCAAATGGTCTAAAGCTACATATAAAGGAGTTGAGTTTGGATCTGGGCCCAGGTTTCCCAACTCCAAAGTCTTCACTCCACTCTGAAGGGGCAACATAGTTTAGCGAACGCACAACTGCATGTACTAAATTTGCGGGGGGTTTGCATCCTAGATGTGCTACTTACCAGCTTTATGACCTTGGGTTATTTATGTGTCCGTTTCCTATGACTAATAATAGTACCTATATCATATGGATTGATGTGATTAAATAAGCATTAATCTAAAACTCTCTAGTGCATACATGATTAATATCAGAAATGTATTGTTACTCTGCCTCCTAATAAACATTTAAACTGAGCTTTACTTTTAGGGGTCTAACAGACTAGGTATCTGTGAGGTCTAAGTAATCAACAAAGACTACACAGCAGGGAGATAAACGCTTAATGGGGTGAATACTGAAGTTGAGGGGTGAATAAGGGGGCTTGCTTTAGAAAGGGGGCTTTCCCTTAGCAAACCTGGAGTCCAGAAAACAGTGCCAAATAACTTCCCAACTGGTTGCACTAAGGGACCAACCATATCCGGAGCTGGCTTCGTTCCGTCCATGGGTTTCAAGGTTGCGCCGTCCTTCTCCTCCACTGTCATCAGGGGCCTAGGCCTGGGGGAACCCCGTCCGTACCCGCAACTCCCACGAGCTGCCGGGCCCAGCCCGCGCTCGTCCCGGAGGCAGGGCTAGGATGGTTTCTGGCTCACGGCGGCCCCCGTCCACGATTGCCTCCACGTGACCCAAACAGATCCGGGTACTTCCGCTTCCCCCCACTTTCTTCTCTTCGGTGTCCGCGGCGGGTCCGGAGCCGGGTGAGTGAGCGAGCGCCCGGCCGGGGCCGTCGGGGGCGGGGTTGCACGCGGGCCGCGGGCGCCCCGCGCTGAGCTCCTCCGCCGTCCTTCTCGTCCCCCCAGGTCCCCGCGGAAGCGGCGTTGGCGTCGTCATGGCGGAGCTTACGGCTCTGGAGAGTCTCATCGAGATGGGCTTCCCCAGGGGACGCGCGTAAGGGAGCCCCCCTAACCCCGACCCGCCGGGGTCGCGGACGTGTCCGGGCCGTTCCCCCAGCCTGGCCTCAGGCTCTACGCCCCAGCCTGACTCACCATGGCTCGTGGGCGCTATTCACGGTGTTTCTGCCCTCAGGGAGAAGGCTCTGGCCCTCACAGGGAACCAGGGCATCGAGGCTGCGATGGACTGGTGAGCGCTCACACCAGTTGGCAAGGGGACTGGGGAGTGCTGGGAGGAGCAGTCTCAGTGTTAACCTCCCTCCCGACTTTCTCCGTCAGGTTGATGGAGCACGAAGACGACCCCGATGTGGACGAGCCGCTAGCGGCTCCCCTTGGAAATATCCTGGGACGAGAACCCACCCCCTCGGAGCAAGGAGGCCCCGAAGGTGCTGACGGAGGGTCACGGTGTGATTATTCAGGAGGGCCCGAGGAGGATGAACGGATAATAATAATAATACTTACTGCTTGTTTGTAGGCACTGGGCCCGCTGCGGGAGAAGGCAAACCCATTTTAAGTGAAGAGGAAAGACAGGAACAGACTAAGAGGTATATAGTAAGGAACCATCTCACATTTTTGAGGCTCACCTTCCAACTTTCCCTAGTACACAGTCTGACCAAAGAACCCCGAACTTTTCTCATTCCCTACCATTTCCTGGCATTTTTCTTTTTTCTTTCTTTCATCTGTCTTGGGAGACATATTCCCTGATTTTGTTTTCTGAGTCCCTAGTTATAAATTCATCTTCTCAATCCATGTGCATTTTTCTTTAGCACTTTCTTTTCTGCCACACAGGATGTTGGAGCTGGTGGCCCAGAAGCAGCGGGAGCGTGAAGAAAGAGAGGAACGGGAGGCGTTGGAACGGGAAAGGCAGCGCAGGAGACAAGGACAAGAGTTGTCAGCTGCAAGACAGCGGCTACAGGAAGATGAGATGCGCAGGGCTGCTGAGGAGCGGAGGAGGGAAAAGGCTGAAGAATTAGCTGCCAGGTTGGGCGCTGGGGATGTTGGGTAAGAGATTAGAAAGAAATCAATATTTGCTTTGTCGATGTCTGACATACTTTCTTCCTGTCCGAATTCCAGACAAAGAGTCCGAGAAAAGATCGAAAGGGACAAAGCAGAGAGAGCCAAGAAGGTAGGTAATTGGGAAGATACTCAGAGTAATTAAGTGGATGGGCTAGTAAATTCCTTATGCATCTTCAGAAAGGATGGGCTTATGGTGATTCTCCTGGCAGTGGGTGAGTCCCTCATCGAGTGTTTTACTTTGTCCTCCAGTATGGTGGCAGCGTGGGTTCTCAGCCATCCCCACCAACAACAGAGCCAGGTCCTGTTCCCTCTTCTCCTAGCCAGGAGCCTCCCACCAAACGGGAGTATGACCAGTGTCGCATACAGGTACTGATTCTGATTTCCATCTTGCTTCTGGGACCTCTCCTAACCTCTAAGGCACCTAGCCCAGAGCTTTTTTCAGTTATGCTTCCTTTGCCAAACCTCTCCCTTCTTTGTAAGTGACTTTTGAAATCCTGCCTCTTCTACTCATAGGAAAGATATCAAATTTCACTTGTTCCTGTCTTATTTAAATCCATACCTTTCTCCTACTCAGCAATGACCTCTTGTCTGTGTTTTCACTTGGTTTATTACACAGCTATTTGCAATGCTAACATTTGTCCACTTATGCTATAATATTTATCCAGATAGTTTTGTGTGATCTTGTCCTTGTTTTAAATGGTGAGGGAGCAGGGAGTCTTCAGTGCTTAGTAAAGCAGAGCATAAATGGCTGTTCATTAGGTGCTTTAAACAGTTAATTGTGCTGGTTCCATCTGAGAGTAAGGAGCCAGTTTTGCTTTTCTTTCCCTTATTTAGGGGAAGTTTTGACACTCACCCCACTGTATCTCTCACCTGCTCTGTAGGTCAGGCTGCCAGATGGGACCTCACTCACCCAGACGTTCCGGGCACGTGAACAGCTGGCTGCCGTGAGGCTCTATGTGGAGCTTCACCGTGGGGAGGAACCTGGAGGGTGCCAGGACCCTGTGCAGTTGCTCAGTGGCTTCCCCCGGCGGGCCTTTTCAGAGGCTGACATGGAACGGCCTCTGCAGGAGCTGGGTATGACACGTGGGACCTGAAGCAGGACTTGGGGGTGGAGGTGTCAGGGAGATGCCTGAGAAAGGAAGCGGGGAGGCATAGAGAAGGGACTTTGTGGAGATGGTGTGCAGACAGGCCTTTGGAGGGCAAAAAGGGGATATCTGTGGTTCAAGCCTGTTTTCTTTCACCTTCAGGACTTGTGCCTTCCGCTGTCCTCATTGTGGCCAAGAAATGTCCCAGCTGAGAGGCCTTGATCCCACCATCTCTCTCTGATCTCTTCATCTTTGATAAAGCACTGACATCTCCTTCCTAATAAATAGACCCTCGGAGTTCTCCATGTGCCTGACTCCTTCTTGACTAGCTGGGAGGAACAAAACAGGCAGAGGAAGAACCTAAAGGGAAGGCTTTTAGAGTACACTGTACTCATCTGACCTTGCCAGCAAAGAGACATTTCTAATCTCTGGGTCTGACTAGTTGCTAGGGAGGTTGAGGTGGGGACAGGTGCTGGGGGGTGGGGAGCATCTTCTCCTATGGCAGTACATTAGCTATGCCTGGACTTGAGTCTAGTTCTTTCTTTAGTAAAATAAGGTCGATAGGACCGGTTAATTGGGGTGGTTGTGGGTGGTACATATGCGGACATAAAGTGCTCTAGCACAGTGCCAGGTACCAAATAAGACCCCAGTAATTACCAGCTACTAAAAGGGCAGTAGTTTTTGATGTAGCTATTTCCACATGGTGAGCAGCATCAGTGACCTTCACAAATGCATCTCTTTTGCACTAAAAAGTATTGAGTACTTAACATGTACCACACACTTTTAAGTGTTTTATATGTATTAATAGACATGAAGGCACTCTTACCAGGTGTAGGTGCAATGATCCCATTTTAGAGACTGGGACATCAAAGCACATGACTTGCCCAAAGCAACACAGGTAGCAGGTAGTAGATCCCAAACACACCTGGGGACCTCAACCCTAGGGCTCGGGTTCTGAACTGCCAAGCACCTTCATCAAAGCCCCTCTCACTACTGCTGATAGCCTCACCCTAGCGCTCCCTCAAACAGTTGCTGACTGTCATTCCTGGGATAAGAAAGGACACAATTAAATTGTAACATGACAAATATATTCAGCTTATGACTTCATCCAGCAGCTGAAAATCACCAATGTTCATATCCGGTTAACACTTCAGTATTACCAAGCTGGCTAAATTTACTTAATAAAAGCAGCTTTCTTTTTTCTATTACATTGTTGGGAACTACAGGATTTAAAATGGACAAAAGGGGAGCCAAACAACAGATTTGGCTGTGGGGCTGCGACCCCACTGACAGCTTTATCTCATCCCTTCACTGACATCTCCAGTAGATATAACACCTGGACTCAGTGAATACTACAGTGAAAACCGTGACGGGGAAAAAACCCAACTACATTTACTGAGAGGCTGCTCTGTGCAAGGCATTGTACTTTACATTTCTAAATTAATTTTGTTTTAAGACAGCCTTTAAGATAATTACCACCTTTTATGAACAGGACTGAGACTCAGAGGTTTTTTAACATGCTGGAGTTGAATCAAGATCTGTCTTACTCAAAACACTCCTTTCACTACTCTTCCTAGCAAGTGGCCCTCCAAAGGTTAAGTTAATGGCCACAGAAGACATCTGGCACATGTTAAATGCTAGAAGCCCCTGTCCAACCTCACTCGAAGGATAGAAACCCAAAAGGTCCTCTGTGGGCATCTACTGCTACAAGGTTTTCCCAGGTAGTTCTGATTTCAAGAATGTCCCCTGGTTATCCCCAAAAGTACAGACCACATGACCTGACTTGTGTTTTGACAACGTGGTCTCATGTGTCTATTGGCCTTCAGCCTCACGTGGGTAGCAGGGTAGGCGGGAGCCACGGACATCCCAGCCCCAGAACACTCTAGGCATTTATAGGTGTCGGACCGCAGGGCTCATTCTGGATGGAGAAACGTGATTTATTGATTTCCTCAATTCGAAACATCTGATGGTGCGGGCCCGCCCGTGTGAACGTGAAAGCGCCGTCAGTGCAGGGTTTGAGGGGAACGTGCTCACCCGGCGGCAGCTCCCCGGGCCCGGACTCCCCGCCAGGTCCATTCTCTAAAGGCTGCCTTCGACTCCTGCGCGAGAGGGCATGTCCCAGCGCCCACGGGGACAGGTCCCGGCTCACGCTGACCTCCCGCCGCTGCTGCCCATCCATTTCTTACTCCAGGCCAAGTTCTCCTGCGTGGCCGCTGCCTCCTGCAGAGTAGCTAGCACTAACTGTTTGTTCCTGGCCGCCTCTTCCCTGCTCCGCGGGTCCTGCCCCGGCATCTCCTGCGGGCAGGAAGAGAGGTTCGCAGTCCCGGCCCCAGTCAGCCCAGGGCTCTTCGCCTGTCCGTCCACCCCGTCTCGGATTCCCAGTTGCTCCCACCTTCTGCATCGCCCGAATCCGCTCCTCTCCCGGGGTCACGAGGACAAAGAGCGCGGAGCCCACGCCAGCCCCTGCGCCTAGCACTGCGCCTACGATCAGCGCTTTGCGAAAGGCCTCCATGGTCCACCGCGCAACCGGCGAGGCGCCCTCTACCGTCCCCCACAGCCTAGAAAGGCAGCCACCGCATCTCACCGCCTCCCTGCACCGGCCAGAGCGACCCACAGAGGACACCATAGAGAAGGGAAGGGCTAGAGAGGGCCTAATCAGCGAAACGTTTGGAATCTAGAGTGCCTGCGTCTTAAATCTAGATTTGGATGAGACGGCTGAGCGTGTCAAGAAAATGTTGGCGCGGACGACCGAGCACGGAGCGCATTCTCATGAAATCCGGAGTGGGATTGCCAAGCGGAGAGTGCGTGTCTTCGTGGTTGCTGTGGGGTTTACAACTAACTGCCCAGTTCTGAAATTTCCTAATCAATAGAAGGCTAGGGCTGTGCTCTGTGGTTTCCTACAGTAACTTGTGCTTTTTCAGTACACAGCGGACATCCAGATACATAGACACATCAATCAATTATGACTCCTATCGATCCCTTCAACTCCTGAACAAAAACTCAAAGCCAAGTGAACTGGGTGGGGAGAAGGGGATATTTATATTTTTCTTTCCCTTGTTAAAAGTAAACTTCTTACATTTCTAGTATACTGTCGGCATTTTTTTTTTTTTAACAATGAAAACTCCGGATTTCCTGTAACATACCAAATTCTAGTTTGGAGAAGAAAGCTTTTTAGTTGTATGACTCTGTACAAGTCATTTAAGTTTGTGCTGGGGTTTCTGCACCAGAAAATGGGCTAGTAACAGTATATAACGGTTCTAAGATAATTAAATGGGTTTGTACGTAAAGCATTTAAAACAGTTCCAGCAAACAGTAAACAAAATGTAAATATTCATTAAATACAATACAAAGAAATAGGTCAACTTTGGAGACCCAGTGAGCAAAAGAATCAGGAAGTTCCAAATTTGTTATCAAGGTTCTTCACTCACAGGGCTTTAATCCAGATGCCCTTGTTGCTATCCCTCTTGCCTTTCCCAGTGTCCCCAGGGAGTGAGTGCAAATAGAGCTCTTAGCCCACCTCTTGGGATTTTCCCCTCCCCTGAAAGGCCCATAATCTCCTAGCCTGTCATCTTCCTCTCTTCAAAAGTGATTAAGGGGCCAGACTCCAAAGAAGATTAAAGGAGCACCCTGTGGGGTACGACTGGGCAGGGGTTCAGAACTCTGAGTTCAGCCACCCTGCACTCTAAAAATCCACACCCATGGACCTTGTGCCAGGAAGCAGTGAGGATGGGCCTTGGCCTCGAGATAGCCCAGGCTCCTTCCAGCATCCAGAAAGTGCTAGGCTGAGCAACCCTCTCTGGAAGGACAGAGGAGAAATTGACAGGGTTGAAGATCACCAAGATATTCAGGTGAGTACTTCCCCTCCCTGTGTCCCTCTGCTGGCTCTTCCACTTTGGCCCAAGCCTCCTGCTGTCCCCATGCAGGTTGTCTCTCAAAAGACCCATCTGCCCTCCATTGTGGTAGAAGCCTCTGAGATAAGTGAAGAGAGTGGGGAGCTCCGATGGCCACATGAGGAGCTGCTGGTGCTCACTGATGATGAAGAAGAGGAGGCTGAGGGCTTCTTCCAGGACCAAAGTGAAGAGCCAGGTGAGGGAGGTGGATGGTTCAACAGGGCCTTTGTGACTGGGATGTTCCGGGCAGGACCAAGATGGAAAACTCAGTTGTGTCCCCTGCATGAAGCAGTGCCAGACACACAGATGTTCAGTCAACATAGTGAAGAAAAAATATTGAAGTGGGAAAGGTCAAGGTGGTTGGCATAGTTGAACTTTAGAAGGCAGTTCTGATGTCACATGGGTCATGCCTTTTCACAAGTATTTTTAATATTTTAAAATATTTACATTGTGGTGTTGTGGGGAAGATAATTACCCAAAATTTGACTAGCCAGAGATCGCTAACCTTTGGGATGTCTTCTCTTCCAGACTTTTCTCCACGTCTCTATACTGTTACAGAAACTTTTTTTTTTTTTGGGGGGGAAGGCACTTACTGTGTGCCAGGTACTGTGCTAAAATACTTTTACCTCATGATTTTCAGAACCCAGTGAAGGAGATACTTGCTCCTTCATGAAGAGGCTGTGAAGGCTCATTACAATTGCTATTATTTTTATAAGCAAAAATGACAGATTTGTGGTTTTGGGCTTTTAGTAAAAGGTGCAAGATTTGACCTGAAGTATCACAAATTCACTTTATCGTTAAAAAATCGAGTATAGCAGAACTATTTTTCACTGTTAATGGGCTCCTCACCCCCCCTCCTTCTCAGGCTGGACTTGGAGCCCACTGGACCCCAGATCTCCCTTAAGAACCTTTAACCCAGAACTCAGCTGGGGGCAGGAACAAGTAGAGCAAGATGCCTCCTGGATTCCTGAAGACGAGGACTGTCAGGAAGCCCCCAATCCCAGTCCTCTCTGGGACCCAGCAACAGGCTTTCGTGTCTGCCGAAGCCACTTTGGGGAATACTCCCATCTCCTGCCTCCCAGGAGCGTTGAAGGTATTGTTTTCTTCATTGAACATTTCACCCAGGTTTATGGAGCTCTTCTACCCATCCTTCACAATCTTCCCTTTTTACACGTGAGAAAAATGAGGCTTGGAGGTTAAATCATTGGGCCTCGTCAGTTAATGCTGGGATTTGGATTAAGAATTCCTATCTGCTTTCAGGAGTTTTAGTTAGGGTGAGGAATGATCCACCTGTTCCATCTCAATTCAGTGCTCATCTTGTGCCTGGTTCTGCTAAGTATTTCACCTGTCATTGTATGTAATCCCTATAATGCCAGGTATTTTTATTGTGGTAAGGAAACTGGGGAACATAGTCAACACTGTGTGTGCCCAGGTAGTAAATGTGGAAGCCAGGACTAAAATCCTCTTTCCAGCCATTTTGCAAAGGCAAAGCTCTCCTCACCTCTCTTTACCAAACAGAAACACTGGAGTCAGGATTAAAAGTCTTTAATGAGAGCCTTGAACCAAGTAAGCAAAGTAGGTGATGCCCCTGAAAGGACCCAGCTCCTGCACAGCTACAGTCCAGCCTTGAGATCCTTGCTCCAGGCAGGGTAGGCGGATGTCAGGGTCCTCATCTGAGAACTGAATCAGGGTCCCCTGGGGGCTTAGGACCCTCAGACATTCTGACAGCAGCTGGTAAGCCCCCTGCAGACCACCACGGGCAACAGCATCCCAAGTACCCTTGTCCAGCACTAGGTGGAAGGAGCCCGAGGAAGCCACTGGCTCCAGGTTCTGGGCGTCAGCCTGCATGAAGCGGAGGCGGGAGGCAGGGTGCCCAGGGCGCAGGGGTGTTTGGCCTTGGCCACCTTCCAGGAGGCTGTTCATGTGGCCCACGGCCACAGGAGAGAAGTCCACCCCCAGCACATCCACGGGGTGTGGGCACTTGGCGTAGAGGCCTGTACACAGGCTCGAGGTTCCACAGCCCACGTCCAACACCCGCAGTGGACAGGCAGCCCGGGCTCCCTGCAGCAGTGGCAGTAGGAGCTCCTGGGCTTCCTCATACCCAAAGAACCAATCGAAGGTGGGGACCCTGCCCAGATGGGGCTGGGCGTGGAGCTTATCCCAGAGGCCGCGGTCCGCTAAGCAGCTACTGGCCAGGGTGCCTGTGGACACGAGCGAAGAAAGGCACGTCATCCGGCGCCCGAGTTCTATCAAAACGCTGCAAAACGGCGTAATGTAAGCGGGATTTTAAAAGCCACAATTTCAGGGCCTAGCATCCCGGGTCACAAAGAACCCATTTTGCCCTCCCATTCTGTACATTTTTCCTACCCGCCAAGGCGCGGCGCGTCCCCGCAGGCAAGGTCGCCATGTGGAAGATTCGGCACAGGGCAGCCATCCAGAGGTGCCGGCAAGGTCAGCCGGAGGCCTGCGAGATTTCGCCAGCAGAAGCCTGAGGTCCGAGGGAAGATTTGCAAAATCCGCTTTGTGGGATATAACGCGTACAGCCTCCCTAACTACGGCCTCGGAAAAAAGGCGGACATACACCTACTACAGTACCAACGGCTTTTATTGGTTGCAACCAAAAGTGAAACAGGAGGGGACACTACAGCTCCGGCTCCTAGGGCAGCTTCAGACCTGAAATCAAAGGAGAAGGCGTGAAAGGAGAAGGCGCGAGCACTCCAGGAAAGAGCCCAATGAATCTCGGTTCTGCCTTGCTTCTTGGAGCCGTGTCCCGGCGCGTGAGGATAGAACCGGCGGACTGGAAGCCGCCGGCACCGAAGACATGACGCCGAGGGGGCCGGAGCCCTTTCCCTCTGCCTCCGTACATTACGGGGACCGGGACCGCACGCCCGATCCCCGCCAAGAAAAGGAGGGTCCGCAAGCACACCCCCTAGAATCCCCGCACCACCCGGACTGTAGGTTAACCGTCGGAACTTACTCCGCGGTGGAGCTCCAAAAGGATTGTGGGACGGCTGATTTTCTTTATATAGGTACAGACCCGCCCCCGAGCTGCGATTGGTTCACGGAGGATGAGGGGCGGGGCCCCTACGGACGCGGCTTAGAGCGGAAGCACAAACCTCAGGCCAGCAACAAGGATCAAGCATGGGTGCTCCCGGGGGGAAGATCAACCGGCCCCGAACGGTGACTCTCTGGGGGGCGCTGTCATTGTTTTGCAAGCTTCCCTGAGCCCTCTAATCTCTCCAGAGATTGGATTAATAGGCCAGAGTCGCCGGTGCGGGGGGTACTGGGTCGCGGGTGCGCGGCCTCTGTCTGATTAGCATCTTCCTCCCCTGCAGGAGCTGAAGAAGAAACTGTTCAAGCGACGGCGGGTGTTGAACCGGGAGCGGCGACTGAAACACCGGGTGGTCGGAGCTGTGATAGACGAAGGGCTGATCACGCGGCACCACCTCAAGAAGCGGGCGTGAGTGCCAGACCCTACCCTTTTCCCCTTGGGCCTCCTCAGGAGTCTCCTCCCTTCGTACCGGGCTGCGGAGCAGCTGACCCCTCTCCGCTTTCGTTGTGCACTCACATTTGAGCAAGAGACGTGTCTGCTGTGTTTGTGCCTAAACTCTGTTAACCTCTCACTTTACTGGTAGCTCACAAAACTTTCCTTGGGTCTTGGGTCACAATGAGAATCTTGAGAGCTCTCGACTCTCCCATCTCCCCTAAAACTGTATATTCACATAGGTTTTTATAAGTAATCTTTAAAGTGGACGTAGAAGCTTGCATACAACGGAATAATTTTCACAGAGGCACATGTGGGGTATTGCATATAACTTTCAAGGCCCACTGAGTCTTGGGGGAGAGTTCTCATCCCATCCTTTCATTGACCTCTTCATTATCAGTGGCATAAATTATAAAGGTCTCTGTCCCTGGTTCCTGGCACAGAGCTTCTAACACCCTTGGAGTGTTAGGGGTGTCTCATTTCATTAGGGGCTTCTTTTGAGCACACCTAAGTTTATGATAATGCGTGACAGGGTGAGGCTCGTCACCAGAAAAACCTAGTGATTACAGGATTGGAAATTGAAGCGCCATCCACTGACCTCTGGGAAATGCGTGTGGTTGCTAGAGATTAAACTCTATAAAAACTCTTGAACAACAGATGTAATGGTCTTCCTGGATGGTGAACCTGTGGAGATGATGGGCAGGTGGCTAATCTGGAGAGGACATGGGAACTCCTGGCCCCTTTCCCATACCTTAACCTATGCAACTCCCATCTGGCTGTTCTGAGTTGTATCCTTTTTATAATAAATCAGTAAATACAAGTAAATATTTCCCTGAGTTCTTTGAGCTCTTTTAGCAAATTATGGTATCTAAGAAAGAGATTATGAGAACCCTGATTTATACCTGGTGGATCAGAAGTACAAGTGACAATATGCTATCTCCAGGTAGATAGTGTCAGAACTGAGTTCAGTTTGTAGGACACTCAGTCAGTGTCTGTTGAGAACTGGAGAATTTCTTGATGTGGGGGGAAATAAAACCCACATCTGGTATCAGAAGTAAGAATAGAGGAGGAAAGTAGTCTCCTCTTACAAGTTTATACAGTATACTAAAATTTAACATTTAATATTAAGTACTTTATGTGTTGAGATTAAACTCACTAGCTTAGAGCCCAGATTTTCAAATAGTTCTTTGACATGGACCTAAATACCTTTTCAATAGCCATAATCACTGTGTGGTCTATATTGGTTCAGGTTAACCTGGATCATTGCTCTTACCTACCTTTCAGGTCCAGTGCACGTGCCAACATTACTCTGTCTGGGAAGAAGCGCAGAAAGCTCCTCCAACAGATCCGGCTTGCCCAGAAAGAGAAAGCAGCCATGGAAGGTGAGGCTGGGGCACAGAGAGGGGATGAGAGGACAGTCTGGATCCACTTGGATTCTTTAATGCTTCTTCTTTCTCTTTGCTCAGTGGAAGCCCCTGCAAAGCCATCCAGGACTAGTGAACCACAGCGCAAATCTCAAAAGAAGACAAAAGCCCCCCAGGATGTAGACATGGAAGACCTTGAAGATGGGAGCTAAATCTCTCACCACTTTCACCAGAAGATCTCAGCTAGAGACTTTGGAGAAAACATTGCACCTTTTTACTCTCTCTAGATTCCTCTTCCGTAATGGCCTAGTTACCTGCCATGGAGGGATGTGTTGAGAGGAAGAATGGAGAAGAAATATCAGAGTAGGGGCTCCTTAGCAGTCAACCCTATTTGTAATAAAGCCTAGAGTTTTCACCGAGATGTGTGTAATTAAATGTAGGGATGGGATGGGCCATGAAAAGCGGTCTGTGAATGTGGGAACAAGACAATTAGGAAATAGGACCCACAGATCTTACTTGAGCAAACAATAAGAAGCCAGCCTCTGTGATGGCCCTTGAGTGACACTCCAACTTTCCATTTCTGACCAAAATATAGATGATTGTAGAGATGCAGAGGAGGTAAGAGTCCTGATACCAGTTCTGCCACTGCCTCTGTGTGACAGTGGTGGGCAAATCACTTTATGTCATTTGTGCTTCCTTTGCTGGCTCATTTTTAATAAAGTAAAGACCAAACATTATTTTTCCCTTCTAATGTTCAGAAATTCTGTTTCTTGGAAGCCAGGGCTGGGGTGTTTAATTCAAGTGAAAAGCTTCCTGGGTGGAGGTGTGTTCAACTTGGGAAAAAGCATATTCTCTGTGCCTTATTTAATCAGTACAGTCTTCCTGGAAGAGGGAGAGTTTGGGCCCAGCGTTGCACCCCCCTCCCCAAATTTATATTTTGAACAACTTCAAACTTTCAGTAAAATTAAGAGATTAGTACAATGAACCTTTATATATGTATTCCATTTGAATTTACCAATTTTTAATATTTTGCTACACTTGTTTTTCTACACACTTGCAAATTTGTATGTATGTGTGTATCTGTTGTCTTTGCTGACTCATGCAGTGAGATTTTATCCCAAAGGACATTCTGTTATATAACAAAGATGCTATGATCACTGAAGACTTTTGACATGGATGAAATAGCTAATATTCAGTTTTTCATATGCAAATTTCTTCATTGTTCCAATAGTGTTTTGTACAGCTGTTTTTTCTCTCAATCCAGAGGCCAATCAAGGATTGCATATTGCATTTCACTGACATGTCTCTTTAGTCTCCTTCAGTCGAGAACAGTACCCTACCTTGTCTTAGATGACTTCTTTTAGATGACTTTTTTTTTTTAAGAGTCCAGCCTAATTTTGTTTATTTCTTTAAATATATCCCACAACCTGGGTTCGAGTGTATTTTTTGGGGGGAAATTCTACATAGATGATTTTGTTTACATCCCATTGTATTACATCAGAAAACGCAGTGGACCCTTGAATAATACAGGTTTGAACTGCATCAGTCCACTTATATGCAGATTATTTTCAATAAATACTGTAAATGTATTTTCCTTATGATTTCCTTAATATTTTTCTTAAGCTTACTTTATTGTAAAATACAGTATATAATGTGTATAACATACCAAATATGTGTTAATGGACTTGGTGAGACTTCTGGTCAACAGTTGGCTATTAGTAGTTAAATTTTGGGGGAGTCAAAAGTTATGAAGATTTCGTACTGTGTGTGGGAGGGGCAACACCCCTAACCCACACATTATAGGGTCAATTGTATGTAATACCAGTTTGTCTCATTATTGGTGATTC
Source organism: Macroglossus sobrinus (assembly GCA_004027375.1). NCBI lineage: Eukaryota > Metazoa > Chordata > Mammalia > Chiroptera > Pteropodidae > Macroglossus > Macroglossus sobrinus. Next base: position 502,517 of record PVKZ01000715.1, on the reverse strand, counting down.
TAATGGGTAGAAACTTGGTGAAGTGAATGTCTGTCATTTCTCCACTCTTAAGGTACCCACCCCCTTTATTATTAATACATAATCTATAGAGCGATACTTGACATTGTTTGAATACCTTATTCTCCAACAACCTTTCACCCAATGGTTTTAGTATCTATAATGATTTTCACCTGAATTAGCTGCAAAATGGTGATCTGCTAATTCTAGCATTCATTCATATTATTCAGTTGACATATTGTATAAAGAAAACTCCCTTTTTAAAATATCGCTAAGGATTTAGATTGTTTTTCAATGTGTTGTAATCCATTACTATTACTTTTTAATGCTCAAAATCTTACCGAATTTGGCTAGTAAGAACCTCTTCAAGGTAATCTCTGTCCTTCTGACACAACACCATCAGTATTTGAGCACTTCCTTACATCATGGCACTATGAGATGCTTCAGGCTCAGCTGCTGCTTACCCTGGCCTAAAATCTGGAATCAGCCATTTTCCCAGAGAAACAGTACTATGTTCAGTTTTGAACACAGACAGGAAAAGTATTTGTTTGAAATTGAACTGTAATCAAATGTAGTAAGGAGAGGAAAGGAGGAGATAAGAGAGAGAAGGAAAGACATTTTCAACATCTTGGTATGCCCATCTTTCATAATTTTGTTTTCCCTGTGCTCAAGGTGGAAAGGAGCTTGCTCTAAAGAGTTTCTGTATTGTCCTTTAAATACATGAGGTGAAGTGATCTTTGCAAAAAGTCTGTAAGGTATGAGATATCATGCCCATTTTACAGATTTTTTAAAAAAGGGCTCCAAACGGCTCAGTTGTTCAGGGTTACCTTGCTAATAAATAGCAGACATGAGTCCAGATTTGCCAGACTCATAAATGAGCACCCATAGATTGTGAAATCCTTAAGGGCAGGGACCACATGACAGTCTCTTATCTGGTTCAAAAGCCTCTTTTTACAGATAAAAAATTGAGGCCCAGAGAAGAGAAGAGCTGGGTCCAAGTTTGAGGAGAATTAGGAGCATAAATTGTCTCATATTTACTGTCCTAGAACATACAGTTCTAAAATTTAAGAACAAATGAAGGATAATTAGTCATTTAACTTTTAAAACACAATCACTTCGAAAGTATCTTTGGATCCAGTTAAATCAAATAAATTCTTCATTAACAAAGACCTGTTTTTGTGAAACAGAAAAAGAAAGTATCTTTAGGACCTACCAGCGGTGTTTTTGTAACTCACACTTCAATCGAGAGTAGTAAGCCCTCTGGTTATTGCAGGTCTCAGAACCTATTTTAGTTTTCATTTATTTAGTCAACTACTTATTAAGAACCTACTAAGTGTCGGCCACACACTCTTGTAGGTGATGAAGACATAGCCTTTAACAAAATAAGCAAAATCCCTGTTTTCAAAGAGCTTCTTTTCTGGAGTTCTTTCAACAAATACAATAACAATACCTAATACTTATTAAGCTTACTATTGCAGGCACCAAGTGCTATACAAAGAACCTACTAGCGGGTTTCAATTGTCATAACTCTATGAGTTAGTTGTACTATTACCATCTTCATTTCCTCAAGAGGAAACAAGCACAGAGAGGTTAAGTAAGTGGACTAGCTGGCCGGAGTGGGGGCTCTTGATGGGGTCTACTAGCTCCACACATAGTTACCACACTTTCTCTCCACAGTGGTGGGGACGTGAGGCACACGAAAGTCCATGTAGTGGATGCTGGGGAGACGGCAAAGCCTCTCCAATGAAAACTGACGGGATCGCAGTGACAACCTAGGACTGGGAAGACTCTTTCAGCCCAGCCAGCCCAGTTTACTCCGGGCTTCCTCTCCCTCCTCTCTTTCCTTTAATCTCTTCATCTTCTCTTACGAATTTTCTCTTCTTCCTTTCCGTCTATTTTCCGCTTTTCCCCTTGCCTTCTCTCCTTTAACTGTCTTTTACACTGTCACTGTTTCTTGATTAAAATGTTTCCTAGTACTTCATTTTTTAAAACCTCGTGAAATTTGGGGCTTTAGAAAAAAATAATTAAAGCCAACTGAATGGTAGCAGCTGGCATTAGTCTGTGTATCAATAGAAAAAAAAAATGTATTGAGGGTAGGTCGGCTTCCCGCTGTGATCATCACAGTCCGGCTCTAGGACCTCGACACAGTGTGGAACCAATATGTGAGGGTCACGGACACCGCCGGATTGGTTTTCCTGTGAGGCCTCACCGCTAGTTCCTTTCAGAGTTCTCGTCAGCGCGCATGCGCTGCCTGTGCTCCGCCGCTCCCGCCTCGGGCTCAGGCTAGGGCTCCGGGATGTCCGCGTTGTGCGACCCTCCCGGGGCCCCAGGGCCTCCCGGGCCTGCCCCGGCCAACCACGGTCCCGCGCCGCTCAGGTAGTCAGAGCCCCTGGCATCTTCCCCCACCGCGCGGCCCCGCGCCGATCCCCAGCCTTTTCGGCAGAAACCCAGATCCTACCTCGAGAACTCGCGTCAGGGTTCTCAGAGATTCCTGGTTGGGTCTTTCCAGAACTCAGGGACTGCCTCACCAAAACTCTGGGCTCCAGTGCCCGCACTCCCAAGATCTCGACACTGCCTCCCTTAAACCCCAATGACGAGGTACTCCGGACCCTGCCCTTGCTCTCTCAAGATTTGGGGATATCAGAACTCTTGGGAACCTAGCTGCCTTGCTCCTTTTAGACTCGAGGGAACCCAAGGACCCCTGACTTCATGGAGACCCCATGAGCACTCAGGGCTAAAAACCCTGAATGCTTCCTTCTAGCCTTTCCCTGGACTTCCAAGAGGAGAAACACTCCTCTCACATAACAGTGGCATTTTTTTTTTTTTTTGGAGGAACCAGAGAGGAATGGCTCAGTCAGAATCCTAACAGCCCCTAGAGGATGCTGTCTTTGGCAAAAAGGGCAATAAGAGGAAGAGGCTTTTGAACCTCTATGTTTTGGGAGGGGAAGGGTTGAAAAGCATTGTCTGTGTCCTGGGACACCCTAATTCCTAGGCACATTGAGGGTGCTGGGAAGGTGGTTGTCATTGGTGTGGAGTCAAAATGTTGGGTGGTTAAGATGCTTACAGAATATAAGAAGAAACATATATTGGGGAAGGAGAGCCCTTAGTAAGGGGCAAGTTTGGCCTTATGTTCTTTTTTTCATTAAGAGTAAAATCCAGGATGTTTCTGTTGTAGTGGGGAGTGCAGTAAAGTTGGAAAGGTGTATTTAAAGCAGATGTTATAAGAACACAAACTATACTCAATCAATTAAACAAAAATGTATTGAGTACTTCCTGTATATCAGGCACCTCCACAGAAGGGGATTCAGTGTTGAAGAACACAGAAATGGTTACTATCCTCTTGGAGCTTATAGTCTAATTACTTAACCTTGTCTTTCTAATCTGTAAAATGGGATCTTAATAGTACCTTATTGGGCTGTTGTCTGGATTGAAATAATACACATAAGGACTTGAAAAAGTACATGACATTCTAAGACTTACATCGATATTATTATTGAAAGAAAAATAGCATTATTGAGTGATTAGTGTGAAATAGGTATGGTACTTAAGTGCTTTATGAACATTATCTCATGAAGAAAGTATGGCCATCCCTATTTGACACAGAAAGAAACAAGCTCATGTAGGGAATGTAACTTGCCCAGCATCTCTCAACACAATAAGTCTGATTCTCTTGTTTTCTTCTAGTGCTCAGGAGCTGTCCCAGGAAATCAAGGCTTTTCTGACTGGTGTCGACCCCATTCTGGGCCACCAACTCTCAGCCCGGGAACACGCACGCTGTAGTCTTCTCCTGCTCCGCTCTTTGCCACCTGCTCGGGCTGCCGTGCTTGACCATTTGCGAGGCGTCTTTGATGAGAGTGTCCGGGCCCACCTGGCTACCCTGGATGAAAGCCCTGTGGCTGGCCCACCTCATCTCCGTCCACCTCCACCTTCCCATGTTGCTGCTGGGGGACCTGGTCTAGAGGATGTGGTACAGGAAGTACAGCAGGTGCTGTCCGAGTTTATCCGGGCCAACCCAAAGGCCTGGGCACCTGTGATTAGTGCATGGTCCATTGACCTCATGGGGCAACTAAGCAGCACATACTCAGGCCAGCACCAGCGTGTACCCCATGCCACTGGCTCTCTCAACGAATTGCTGCAGCTGTGGATGGGCTGTCGGGCCACACGCACATTAATGGACATCTATGTGCAGTGCCTCTCGGCTCTCATTGGTAGTTGCCCAGATGCCTGTGTGGATGCTTTGCTGGATACCTCTGTCCAGCATTCCCCACACTTTGACTGGGTTGTGGCCCATATTGGCTCCTCTTTTCCTGGCACCATCATCTCCCGAGTCCTATCCTGTGGCCTGAAGGATTTCTGTGTTCATGGTGGGGCTGGAGGTGGAGCTGGTGGCAGTGGTGGAAGCTCTTCTCAAACCCCTTCTACAGACCCCTTCCCTGGATCTCCTGCTATCCCTGGGGAGAAGCGGGTGCCTAAGATTGCCTCAGTTGTTGGCATCCTAGGGCACCTGGCCTCCCGCCATGGAGACAGCATCCGACGGGAGCTCCTGCGAATGTTCCATGATAGCCTGGCAGGGGTAGCTGGGGGCCGAAGTGGGGACCCCTCCCTACAGGCCACAGTTCCCTTCCTCCTGCAGCTGGCAGTCATGTCACCAGCTTTGCTGGGCACAGTCTCTGGAGAGCTAGTGGATTGCCTTAAGCCCCCAGCTGTGCTGAGCCAGCTACAGCAACACCTGCAGGGATTCCCCCGAGAGGAGCTGGACAACATGCTGAACCTGGCTGTGCACCTGGTGAGCCAGGCCTCTGGGGCAGGTGCCTACCGCCTGCTGCAATTCCTGGTGGACACAGCCATGCCTGCCTCAGTCATTACCACCCAGGGCCTGGCTGTGCCAGATACTGTGCGTGAGGCCTGTGACCGGCTAATCCAGCTGCTGCTGCTACACCTGCAAAAACTGGTTCATCACCGGGGAGGGTCTCCTGGGGAAGGGGTGCTGGGCCCACCTCCACCCCCTCGCCCTGTGCCCTTTCTAGATGCGCTGAGAAACCATGTTGGAGAGCTGTGTGGAGAGACATTACGATTGGAACGGAAGCGCTTCCTCTGGCAACACCAGCTCCTAGGCCTGCTCTCCGTCTATACCCGGCCTAGCTGTGGACCTGACGCCTTGGGCCATCTCCTGAGCCGGGCCCGAAGCCCTGAAGAGTTGAGTTTGGCCACTCAGTTATATGCAGGGCTGGTGGTCAGTCTCTCTGGCCTCCTGCCCCTGGCCTTCCGAAGCTGCTTGGCTCGGGTGCATGCAGGAACTTTGCAGCCTCCCTTCACGGCAAGGTTCCTGCGCAACTTAGCACTGCTAGTGGGGTGGGAACAGCAGGGTGATGAGGGCCCTGCAGCCCTAGGGGCCCGGTTTGGGGAGTCTGCCTCAGCCCATCTGTCTGACCTGGCTCCTCTCCTGCTACATCCTGAGGAGGAAGTAGCTGAAGCTGCTGCCTCCCTCCTGGCTATTTGCCCTTTTCCTCCAGAGGGCCTGTCCCCCTCTCAACTCCTGGGACTGGTGAGAGCTGGAGTACATCGCTTTTTTGCTTCTCTGAGGCTGCATGGCCCCCCAGGTGTGGCTTCGGCCTCCCAGCTACTTTCCCGCCTCTCTCAGACCTCTCCTGCTGGGCTTAAGGCTGTCTTGCAGCTACTCGTTGAGGGAGCCTTACATCGGGGCAATACAGAACTGTTTGGAGGGGAAGTGGATGGGGACAATGAGACTCTTTCACTTGTCTCAGCTTCTTTGGCTTCTGCCTCCCTGTTGGACACAAACCGGCGGCACACTGCAGCTGTGCCAGGTCCTGGAGGGATTTGGTCTGTTTTCCACGCTGGAGTCATCGGCCGTGGCTTAAAGCCACCCAAGTTTGTCCAGTCACGAAATCAGCAGGAAGTGGTCTATAACACCCAGAGCCTCCTCAGCCTCCTGGTGCACTGCTGCAGTTCCCCTGGGGGCACTGAATGTGGGGGCTGCTGGGGAGCTCCCACTCTGAGCCCAGAGGCAGCCAAAGCAGTTGCAGTGACCTTGGTGGAGAGTGTGTGTCCTGACGCAGCTGGCGCTGAGCTAGCCTGGCCCCCTGAAGAGCACGCCCGGGCCACCGTGGAGCGGGATCTCCGCATTGGCCGGCGCTTCCGGGAGCAGCCCCTGCTCTTTGAGCTGTTAAAGCTGGTAGCAGCTGCTCCCCCAGCCCTGTGCTACTGCTCCGTGTTGCTGCGGGGGCTGCTAGCTGCCCTCTTGAGCCATTGGGAAGCCTCTCGCCACCCTGATACAGCTCACTCTCCCTGGCATCTGGAGGCATCTTGCACCCTAGTGGCTGTCATGGCTGAGGGAAGCCTCCTGCCACCAGCCCTGGGTAATATGCACGAAGTATTCAGCCAACTGGCACCTTTCGAAGTGCGTCTGCTGCTGCTCAGTGTCTGGGGCTTTCTCCGGGAGCATGGGCCCTTGCCCCAGAAGTTTATCTTCCAGTCAGAGCGTGGCCGCTTCATCCGGGACTTCTCCAGGGAGGGTGGGGGTGAGGGTGGATCCCATCTGGCTGTGCTGCACAGTGTCCTCCATCGCAACATTGATCGCCTGGGCCTTTTCTCTGGCCGTTTCCAGGCACCTTCATCGTCCACTCTACTTCGGCAGGGGACATAGCCTTTTTCATGCTCCGGGATCCGAGGGACCTTGAGCAGTGAGACGGGACGAAGGTGCTGCAGAAAGATGAAGATTTCTAAGACTTTGGCGTAAAGAACGCTGTCACTTTTTTCTTCTCTCACCTTTTTTTTTTTCTAAATAAAATTTGCTGATTTGAGAAAAACAGAGTTCAGTGCCTCTGTCCAACGCTTTGAGCAGGCAAAGTAGGACAGCGCCTTGTTCTGGACAGTCCCGCCCTCACCGCCCAGCCACGCCCCTACCAGCTTTTGGAGTGCGCGCTTAGCCAATGGGACGGCCGCCCGACCGTTCCCTGGCCGGGCCAATCCCAAAGCCGGAAGAGGCGGGCGCTAGGATACGTGGCTCAACGCACGCGGGGGGAAGGGAAGCTTGGGGTCAGGGAGCAAACCCGGCACAAGATGGCGGCGGTACCGGCAGTGGCGGCGCGTAGGAGGCGGTGAGGAGCCCGCAACCCGGGAGCATCCTGGGACGTCCCCAGATCCCCCAAGCCCCATATCTCTAATTCTTGTATGTCCTCCTGAGACTTTTCCATCCCCGGTATCGCGAGGACCTTTTGTCTGGAGGCGGTCTCAAGCGTCCCCAGCCTCCTCGCGGTATATCTTCGCGGCGTTGGGGGGCCCATGCTTCTGGTGCTCCCAGCTCCCGCTGGCGGTCAAAGAAGGCCGCAGCTGTGCGCTCTTGTTGGCCTTGGCCTCTCTCATCCGCCTCCCTCCCCTGGCAGCTCGCAGCTGTTAATGCTGCCGTCTCCTTCCTGCAGTGCCATTGGGGCGGGGGACGAGACTTGGCCCAGCCTCCAGGAACGCATTCAGGTGTCCTGCGGCCCCTCAGCCGGGCTGGAAGCAGCGGGGCCGGCAATCCCGTCTGCAGTGCCCTTCTTACCCACTCCCCCAGATCCCCGGACCCTGCCCTTGTCTTCACGTGGTTCACGTGGACGCCAGCACTGGCTTGTTCGGTGTTCGCGCTCACTGGGCACGGCTGGGGCAGGATCCAGTAAGTTCAGTCTGCCTGGATGATGTTGCTCAAACACGACATGTAATCGAACGGTTTGGTCTGCGCTCTCGAGTTTATATTAGCGGGAAAACGCTTTGAAACAACCACCGGCACCGCAAAACGTTTACCAGCATCTAACGGATGTACTGGGGTGGGAAAGCGGCTACTGCCTGCAGCAATGAAAAAAGCGTTGGTGTAAACTCAACTCTTGGAATCCTGTGATCTGAAACAATAAACGGGTGCAACTTGCCCTTTGGCTCATTCCTGATTTTGGCTGTTGGAGCACCTCTTGCTCAGGGGCATTCAAGGCATCCTCAGTTCCTAGACCCTTCTTATAGGTCACATCTGAAAGATCTTTTGGAAATCCTATCCCCATGGGCATCTCTCCAAACTCGTTTTATAGATTGTGCAAATAGGATTCCTGGAGGGTATTTAACTGACAGTATTTCTGGTTATTGCTGCTTTGGGCAGGTGAACATGGGTTCAGAGGGTCAGGGTGCGTGCTATATAGTCACTCCTCAAGACCTGGACCACATGCCTTGCTGTTGAATTTTCTGGTAGCACTTCTGCTTGTTTTGCTACTGCTTATTCCTGCTAGACCTATTAAACCACAATGCCTGCTGTTTTCCTCAGCTTTCTGTGCCCTGGCTTGCTTCCCACGTTCTTCTGGAACTAGAGGGCCTGCTGTGTTCTGTGATCTCCTTTCTGGTGATTTTCTTTCCCTTGAGCTTTTATGCAGATACTGAAGCTAATACTGGATGCAGTATGTATAGTAGGCCCTACTCTAGCTTCCCCATTAGCAGGTTGCAAAGTGTTAATGCTTAGACGAAGCCCATGTTTTTTGTATATTTCTCCCATGTTTGGAAGCTCTTTGACTACCCACATTAGTCACTAGGAGAGCATGTATGAAATGCAGATCCCCAGGCTTTGGGATCTTCAGTTAATAAGCAGTGCAGGTGATTCTTAACAGAGGCTAAAGTTTATGATATACTTAGAATAGCTGAATATATCCTTCAGACTAACTTGTTTAAACAAGCCCATTAAGTCCCTTGTCTGTCATTTGACATTACGCTGGGGAAGTGATAGTTTGTGGTAACCTTGGGGCGATGGTTCTCAGTGGGGCAGGCCCTGCCAGTGGTTAGTGTGCTGTGTTTTGCATCATGAAGTACATGGGCCTCCGTCATGGCTGAGTTCAGTCCCAGTTTCACCCCTGTTCAATCTTGGGATGAATTATTGAACCTTTTATGCTTCAGTTTTCCTATGTGGAAGAAACTTTAACCCTACATTCACCAAGAAAACAGAAAAAGGGAAAAGAAGTTGCACGTATAAAGAAGTGATTCTGAAACATTATTGCCTGTTAGAGTCGTTTAGGGAACTTAAAAAAAGTTCTTCTGCCCAGTCCCTTCTTCAGACCAATGAGATCAAAATTGCTGGGGGTGAGACCTAGACTTTGACACTTAAAAACTGCAGACAGATTTGAAAACTAGGGCTAGAAAGCAGTTAGCTAGGCTCCTGGGGGTACATTAGGTTTTAATTTAAGTTAGTTATTCTTTTCAGGCTTAGTTCATGATAGTGGTAACGAAGGTATAGATAGGAGTGGAGATCTGAGGGGCAGGATGCTGGGGTGCTAGGGATGTTAGTACCCCAGGAACTGTGACCTGTAGGCTAGCTGAGAGTACATCTTTAACTTTTTCACTGTAGCTCCCCCCAGTGCCTTGCTGGTGCAAAGGCATGGCTTGCTTTGTTTCCCTCATCCACACACACGGTGCCACTGCTTCCCCTGGGGCTCGCTGTTATAGCTCCTTTCCACTGAGAGGCTGATGTAACCAGAGTCAACAGCAGGGCCTCTGAAGGCCAAAGATCCTTGTCCGTGCCTCCACCTTTTTAAAGGTACGGTGTAAGTGAGCCAACTCCCCAGGCCTGACACTTAACCCCCATGCCTCCTCTGCCTTCTTTTCTGTTTAAAGGGACCCCGTCTTCCCTCTTTTCTGAGATGTCTTTCACTCTGAAGGTGGGGCCCGTTCTGACCCCAAGCTGATTGTTCCTTCTTTGTCCTTTTTGTCCTTAGGTCATGGACAGGTTTGGTACTGGCTTGTTTAGGGGTCTGCCTGGGAATCACCCTTGCTGTGGATAGAAGTAACTTTAAGACCTGTGAAGAGAGTTCCTTCTGCAAGTATGATATTTCTAGGAGAGTGGGATAGAAAGTAGGGTAATGTGGGAGGTATCTGTGGCAGGTGGGGTAGCCTGGGGACACTGCTAGTGATAGGGGGACCTACGGACATTGGGCTGTCCTCCCATGTTCTTAACCTTTGCACTTGGCAGGCGGCAGCGAAGCATACGTCCAGGCCTTTCTCCATACCGGGCCCTGCTGGACTCACTGCAGCTTGGTCCTGATGCTCTCACAGTCCATCTGATCAATGAGGTCACCAAGGTCAGCGGAAAAAGGAAGAGTCTGATGGGGGTGGGGGAGTGGCTAAGGGGCAATTCAGGAAGGGTGAACTCATAGCCGACACCTGCTGTAGCCTAATCTTAGGGCTTTTACCTTTCAGGAATTCAGATCTCAGATCCCTTAGGCAAAGGGTTAGAAGGAAGAGATCCCTCAGGAGGGAGTTGGTTCCAAGGGCATTTTATGGTGTGATCCTCTCCTTTCTCCAAATCCAACCCTCTGCCCCTTCAGGTGTTGCTGGTGCTAGAGCTCCAGGGGCTTCAAAAGAACATGACTCGGATCAGGATTGATGAACTGGAGTCCCGGCGGCCCCGATACCGTGTACCAGATGTGTTGGTGGCTGATCCCCCGACAGCTCGGTAAATTTTTCCAGAGAAACCTGTCTCCATGGCCCTTTTCTCCTTTCTGATGAATTTGTATTTGGCAGCTGACTTTCTCACACTGAGATAATAGCTCTTTGCCACTCTCCTCAACCTTTCTTTCTCTGTTTTACCTCTTTTCTCTTTCACCTTTTAATTTCCATTCATTCAGCAGATAACTGCTTTCTCTTCTGCACCAGAACCTGGGCTAAGTGTTAGTGATACAAGAGGAAATAAATAAGGCACAGATCTTGCCCTTCAGGAATACAGTGTCTGTCATTGGTTCCTTCCTTCCCTCCTCTTCCCTTCTCCTGTTCTTATTTCTCTTTTTTTTTTTTTTCTGATTTTCAGAATAAGATTACTTAAATTCTTAGGTCATGACTTACTATCATCATTGTTCCATGCATGGCAATTGTTTCATTTAGAAAATAACCAACACTACCCTATGAGCCCTCTACCCAACCCATCTATATACTCACTGTCCTATACCCCTGACCACCTCTCCAGCAACAATCATTACTCTAAAGTAATGGCTTTTTCTTACAGTCGTATCGTGTGTAGATTTGTATAAGCACGTATACATACTTGTACATATGTGCCTAAGCAAAAAATTATGTGGTTTTGTTCGTTTTTGAGCTTCATAGGGATGATATCTTAATGAACATCTCTTAGGATTTTCTTCCTTCACCTAACTTTATTTAACTCTTGCATGCAGTTCTAACAGTTCATTTTTACTGTTGTATAATGTATGACTATATCCTAGCATACTCATTTCTATGTTGATGAACATTTGGGTGGTTTCCAGTGTTTTGTTATTCAAAGTTTGGGCATGAATAGTCTTGTCCATGTCTCCTGTGTCCCTGTGCAGGAGTTTCTCTTTGTTATATAGCTAGGAGAGGGACTGCGGAGTTGTTTAGAATGTGGAAATGATCAACTTTCTAAAATAAAGCCAAAGTGGCTTGCCAATTTACACTTCCGCCAGCAATATGTGAGAGACCTCATTGATTTACATCTTCCTCAACCCTTGGTACTGTTGGATTTAATTTTTGTGAACAGAATGGGTGTAGAATGACACCATGTGGTGGTCTTAGCTTGGATGTCTTTTCTAGCTTATTAATGAGATTGTGTCTTCATGTGTTTATCTGTCATTCTGGTTTACTAGTCTATGAAACGATAGTTGCCAATTATGCTTATTTTTTTATGTTGTTTGTCCTTATTGATTTGTAGAAATTCATGAGTCTTAACACTTAATTCTTTTTTTCTTTTTTTTTTTTAGTTCAGGTATGCAGTATAATGGTTAGATGTTTGCATAGTTCATGAAGCGATCCCCCGATTACTCTAGCATGCATCTGGCTCTCCACACAGCCATTACAGTAACATTGCCTGTATTCCCTGTGCTGTACTCTACGTCCCTGGGACTGTTTTGTAACTGCTAATGTGTACTTCTTCGTACCTTCACCTTTTTCACTAAGGCCCCAACCTCCCTCCCCTCTGGCAGTCACCAGTTCTCTTTATCTTTGAGTCTGTTTTCACTTAGTTGGTTTCTTTTATTCTTTAGATTCCACATATAAGTGAAATCATATGGTATTTATTTTTCTCTGCCTTAACTTCACTCAGCATAATACCTTCTAGGTTCATCCATGTTATTGCAAATGGTAAGATTTTCTTTTTTTTTAATGACTGAGTAATATTCTATGGTATATATGAATCATAACTTCTTTATTCAGTTGTCCGTTGATGAACACTTAGGTTGCTTCCATATTTGGCTATCGTAAACAGCACTGCAGTGAACATAGGGGTGCATAGATCTTTACGAATCAGTTTGACACTAATTCTTTCTCACTTATATTTAATCTGTCTTTCCCAGGCCATAGCTTATCTTTTTATTTTCCTAAAGGTGCCTTGGGAAAAAATAGATTTTTAATTTTAGAATAGTTTTAGGTTTATAGGAAAGTTGCGAGAATATTATGAGAGTTCCTGTATACCCTCCACTCCTATTTTCCCTTGTTGTTAATGTTACTGTGGTACAATTGTCATACTTACTGAATCAATATCATTATTATTAACTAATTAAAGTTCACATTTTATTCAGATTCTCTTAGCTTTTACTTAATACCCTTTTTCTGTTTTAGTTTCTCACCTATCTAGGATACCATATTGTATTTAGCAGTTTTGTCTCCTTAAGCTCCTCTCTCCTGGAACAGTTTCTCAGACTTTTCTTGTTTTTGATAACCCTAAAGGTGTCTTTCGATAAATAGAAATTCCGAATTTTAGTGTTGTCTGATATATCAGTATTTTACCTTCCGATGTTAGTGTTTTCTAAGTTGTGTTTAAACTAGTTCTTTTCTTTTTCAAGGTCAGAAAAAAAATATTTGTTTATGTTTTCTTCCAAAGATTTTACTTTTAAATTTTAAGTCCTAATCTGTCTGGAGTTGATAATTGTACCTGGTAGGAGGTAGAAATATGACACCATTTTTTTCCTATCCAGAGGATCTCCATTATTGAATAGTCCTCCTGACCTCACTGAGTGGCCATACCACCTCTGCTTCACTTCCGAGTTCTCACTATTCTTGGGTCTGTTTCCAGGCTCTTTATTTGGTCCCTTTGGTCACCTTTGTCTATCCCTGCCCTGTTGCCACACTGTCTGTAGCTCTTAGCAGGTCCCCCTTCTTCTAAAGTGTCAAAACTACACTCTTGGTCTTTTGCACTTCCTTATATTCCTTTCGATCTCTTTCCTAGGCTTTCTGTGTCTGGCCGTGACGACAACAGTGTGGAGCTAACCATGGCCGAAGGACCTTATAAAATCATCTTGACAGCACGGCCGTTCCGCCTTGACCTGCTAGAGCACCGCAGCCTTCTGCTCAGTGTCAATGCCCGAGGACTCTTAGCTTTTGAGCACCAGAGAGCCCCCAGGGTCTCGTGAGTACAGGGGCTGGGACTGAAGGTGACCTACTCTGAAAGCCTAGGGACATTGTGGGGTCTGGCACTAGGTCCCTGAGAGAAGACAGGGTGGCAAGACAGCAGGTAGGGGCCGAGCACTGGGAGAAGCTGTCGGTTAGGGGTGGTAGGAAGCAGGCTGCTTGCAGTCGTTTTCGTTTCCTTTACAGACCAGGAGGCGGTCACTTTTGTCCCTGAGCTGTACCCTGGGCACCTCCTCTGAGAGAGGCCTGCCTGGGTCTGCCTTTCCCCTCTTCCCCTTCTCACGCCATCACATTTCCCAGATTTATTTTTCTTCCCCCCGCCCCCCCATCTCTGGAAGTTTGTCGACTGAAACTCACTTTTATGTTTCTGTTTTTGTGTTGGTTTTGTGCCTCCTTTTCCCCTTCCCTACCCATCTCCTCCTGCCCTAGTTTCTCGGATAAAGTTAGTGTCACGCTCGGTAGCATTTGGGATAAGATCAAGAACCTTTTCTCTAGGTAAATCCATGGCCACTGGTACTGTATGTGTTCCTCTGCCCTTACCCACCCTTCACTCTGGCCCCCAGGGGAAGGTGCCCCAGACCCTTCCATGCCCTGCCCTTCATCACTGCTCTTTCTCCAGCTATGTGCTATCTGGTCCTGGTCCCTGTTCTGACTGGGAGCCCCCTGGGAGAAGGAAGATGAAATGTTGGACATCCTTAAGGAACATAGGAAGCTTCTTGCTTTGCCAGGGGGTGGAGAGATGCTGGCTGTTGCTGGGATTTCTGGCTCTCAGCTGGGGTGCACTGAGGCTCTGGGCAGAGCTGCTTGCCAGCTGCCCTTGAAAGCATTCTTTGGCACAATCTCTCATTTGAGTCCCTGCATATATCTGTAGAGGCTGGATCATGGTATGACCCACCTGCCTTTGCAAAACCCTTGTGTCAGGCTGAAAGGCTGAGGCTCTGTGTGGGCATTTGAGGCCAGCGTGTCTCAGTGGAGTCAGCAGAGCCAGGACTGGCATTCCGAATCTAGGCCCTGAACGTACCTGTCTTTGGGATGCTGGCAGAGGCTGATGATTGGGCCTGTGTGGAAGGCATTTCCTGGTGGCATTTACTCCACATTTCCCTTCCTTATTTCTCTCCTTATTCTCTGTACACGTATCTATTCACCGCGGGGGTTTCTCTTCTAAGCTTTAACATTCAGTCCCTTCCTCCAGTGCCTTCCTTCCTTTGGACCCTTGGCTCTCTATTCCCTCACCCCTCCTTCCACTAGCCCCTCGTCCCTATCCCCTCTGGATTGGAGCAGACAGCTCTCCTACCTTCCAGGCAAGGATCAAAAGACCCAGCTGAGGGCGATGGGGCCCAGCCCGAGGAAACTCCTGGGGATGGCGACAAGGCAAGTCGGTGGGGGTGGGTGGCTGGAGCACAGGGATGACTGGGAGGTTGGAGGGGAAAGGCCCACAAGAAATTTGAGCTGAATCTCACTATCAGGGATGGAATTTAGAAAAGGGCTGGGGGAAGAGAGAGTACCGGTGTATGATTGGGTAGTGGTCTGTTCTGTTCCTCACAGCCAGAAGAGACCCAGGGGAAGGCAGAGAAAGATGAGCCAGGAGCTTGGGAGGAGACATTCAAAACTCACACTGACACCAAGCCTTATGGTGAGGGACCGGGAGAGCCTTGGCAGGGGCGCAGGGCGTCTTCACCGACAGAGGCTCTGGAACTCATGTTTTGCTTTCCTTTCAGGTCCCACATCTGTAGGTTTGGACTTCTCTCTGCCAGGCATGGAGCATGTGTATGGGATCCCCGAGCATGCAGACAGCCTGAGGCTGAAGGTCACTGAGTGAGTTTCATGGTGACCTCAGGATATGGGGGGGGAGAGGGGTCGGAAGTCAGGCTGTGGGGGGATGTGCATTCATATTGGATACTCCAGAGAAGCGTGAATCACTTCCTATGCCCAGATCACCTTTGGCATTTGGGTAATTCTTTGAGAAGGGCAGAGGGACCAGTTCTTATCCCTCAGCTGTGTGTGGGGTGGGGGTTGTGTGTACCAGGGCCTGGGGCTAGTCTGCCTGCCTGCCTGCCTGCAGGGGTGGGGAGCCGTATCGCCTCTACAATTTGGATGTATTCCAGTATGAGCTGTACAACCCCATGGCCCTGTACGGGTCTGTGCCTGTGCTCCTGGGACACAGTCCTCATCGAGACCTGGGAATCTTCTGGCTCAATGCCGCAGAAACTTGGGTTGACATATCCTCCAACACTGCGGGGAAGGTGAGAGCACAGGCAGGGGCAGCAGGAAGGGAGGGAGTCTTCAGGCCTGGAGGCAGACAAGGTTGCGGGGCCATTAGCTTTGAAGAAAGCCTTTTTGGGATTGGGTGACATCAGGGCTCTGGGCCCTGGGAGCAGTCTTTGAGTTCACCCCTCACTAATAGAATATGCACGCTCATGGGGAAGTATTGCTCTCTCTGCATTTATTGTCAGTACATTTGTCATTGAGTACGCATTATGTGCTAGATAACTTTTCTAGCTGCTGGGAGTATATTTCTTATTGAGGTTGGAAAGGGCCTCACTTAGGGAGGCAGACAGCCGGCAAATGGATAGCAAAGACAACAAGATGAGCTTGGTGGCGGTGCGTGCTGAGAAAGAAATGCAGCAGTCATGTGTTGGGGCTGGGGACAGTGCTGCTTTAGACAGTGCTCCTCACCGCTGAGGAGGTGACATTGCATTTCAGCCCAGAGCCACTCATCAGAAGCTTTGTGAGGATTTTGAGGGGGACATTGCTCTTTGTCTTTGGGTTGGGGAATGAGAGGGAGGGTGTCAGAGCTCTCTGTGGTTCCCTCTACAGACCTTGTTTGGGAAGATGCTAGACTACCTGCAGGGGTCCGGAGAGACCCCACAGACGGATGTCCGCTGGATGTCGGAGAGCGGCATCATCGACGTCTTCCTGCTGCTCGGGCCTTCTGTCTTTGATATCTTCCGGCAGTATGCCAGTCTCACAGGTACACAGTGTCCCCCTCCGTCGGCTGGCAGCTTTCTTTTCTGGCCCTTGTCTGCTTGAGAGGGGCAACTGCATTTTCAGAAGTCCTGTGTCCTTCAGCCCTCCTCTAGTTTACAAGCCTCCTTCAATTCCTGGGTGTTCCCACTGGCCCCAGCCTGGCCTGATCCCATTGTGACCCCGGTCACTCGCTGAACCTGCAGGGACCCAGGCACTGCCCCCGCTCTTCTCCCTCGGCTACCACCAGAGCCGCTGGAACTACCGGGACGAGACTGACGTGCTGGAAGTCAGTCAGGGCTTCGACGACCACAACCTGCCCTGCGATGTCATCTGGCTGGACATCGAGCATGCCGACGGCAAGCGGTACTTCACCTGGGACTCCAGCCGTTTCCCCCAGCCCCTCACCATGCTTGAGCAACTGGCCTCCAAGAAGCGCAAGGTAAAAGGACTGCAGTCACGTTCTGTGTTGGTCTCCAACACAGTAGCCCTGCAGGGTCCTGAGCACCGTGTTCTTGCTCCCAGCTGGTCGCCATCGTGGACCCGCACATCAAGGTGGACCCTGGCTACCGCATACACGAGGAGTTGCAGAGTCTGCAGCTGTACGTTAAAACCCGGGATGGCTCTGATTACGAGGGTTGGTGCTGGCCAGGTAGGTGGTGTGGGCCCAAAACTGAGGGACAGGTTATCGGAAGACCAGGGAGGAAGAATGGTGACCATTTCTTCCCTTGGGGATTGATAGCCACCCTTAACTCCTAGGCGCAGCTAGTTATCCTGACTTTACCAATCCCACCATGAGGGCCTGGTGGGCTAACATGTTCAGCTTTGACAACTATGAGGTACGGCCTCTCCCGACCTGCATCTGTCTTTCCCTCCTCGAATTCCCTGCCTGTTGATCCTGCCATGGTTGGTTGCCTATAATATATCAGGGGCCTTGATGGTCCCTGATAAATGCATCTTTTTGGATTCTCAGGAGCTCTGCTGCTCTGACACAGTTTGTCTTCTTTTTCTCCTTTGTCCTTCTGTTTCCATTTTCTGCCTTGTGTTCTCAGGGCTCAGCTCCCAACCTCTATGTCTGGAATGACATGAATGAACCATCTGTGTTCAATGGTCCTGAGGTCACTATGCTCAAGGATGCCAAGCATTATGGGGGCTGGGAGCACCGAGATGTACACAACATCTACGGCTTATATGTGGTAAGGGGCTGAAGCGGGGTCCGAGGGCTGGGGAACTTGCAACAGATGCCAGCTGGCTTTTGCTCCTCACTATCCCTTCTCTCTCCTGTCTCCACTCAGCAAATGGCGACTGCTGAGGGACTGATTCAGCGGTCTGGGGGCGTAGAACGCCCCTTTGTCCTGAGCAGGGCTTTCTTTTCTGGCTCCCAACGTTATGGTAAGATTTGGAGAATAGAGCCAAGGGAGAGGGGGTGAGGGCCAGGTGGGAGGTGCTGTGGACCGAGGCCTGGTCCTCAGAGCAGTCTGTCCACGTGGCCATCCTGTGAGAGCTGCACATCGCCTCCTCCCAGCTCTGCACTTTGAGGGACGCCAGGGAGTGGGAGGTCCCTTAAGAGCTTTTGTGAACTCTGCCATCTTTAGCAGGACGCCGGGGGTCTCAGAGCAGATGTAGCAGGTCAGAGAGGTCAGTTATATAAGAAGATGAGCGTGTCACTATTTGCAAGCTCCCTCCCTCTTTCTTGTCTTCCTCAGGAGCTGTGTGGACAGGGGACAACACCGCTGAATGGGACCATTTGAAGATCTCTATTCCTATGTGTCTCAGCTTGGGGCTAGTGGGAATATCCTTCTGTGGGGGTAAGAGGAGGGAGAGTTGGGGGTCCTCAGTTTGGTGGGAGACGGGCAAGGCAGAGGGCATGGGACCTGGGCGTGAGCAGAAGGCTGAGGGGCAGGGGCAGCATGGGGCCTCAGAGACTCCTGCACAGCAGCCCTCCTTCCTTCCTTTCCAGCCGACGTGGGCGGCTTCTTCAAGAATCCAGGGCCAGAGCTCCTTGTCCGTTGGTACCAGATGGGTGCCTACCAGCCATTCTTCCGGGCACATGCCCACTTGGACACCGGGCGGCGAGAGCCGTGGCTGTTACCGTCTCAGTACCAGGACATGATTCGAGATGCACTGGACCAGCGATACGCCTTGCTGCCTTTCTGGTACACACTGCTCTATCAGGCCCATCGTGAAGGGATTCCTGTCATGAGGTGAGGCATTCAGTTGGGTCTGTGTAGAGTGGGCTGCGGTGGCTGGGGACAGTGGGGACTGGGTTCCGTCTCTGCGCCTCTTTTACTCACTAGGGTCTTATAAAGGAGGAAAATCTGATTTCAAGGCCAAGAATAAGAGAAGAACAGGGATGAATAGCAGTAGACGTTATTGAGTGCTGATGACATGCCAGGCATTATTCATCATTATCCTCAGAGCCGGAAGCATTGCAGACAAATGTCTTACCTTTGTGAAATGTACATTCTTGGGAGGAGGACAGACTTGCAAACACATATATAAATAAGAAAATTGCCAACAATGACAAGCTCTTTGAAAAAATAGAAGAGGATAATGTAATGAAATTAGGTTCCAAATAGTTTTTTTGAGAAGGCCATGTGAGATAAGACCTAACTGAGGGATCAGACAGATCTTCATCATCTAGAGGAAGAATATCCCAAACAGAGAAGACTCCAGGTGCAAAAATTCTAAGTTGGAAATGAGTTTGCGTATTCTAAGAATAGAAAAACTGTATTTCTCAAGGGCAAGAAACCAGAAGACGAAGTGAGAGATGAGGTGGCAGGGGAAAATTCGACCTGATCCTGAAGGGCCTTTCAGGCAGGATAACCAAGTGGCCACTGAAAAGCTGCTGTGCAGAACAGTTTCAAGAGGGGACAGGGCAGGAGCGGGCAAGGAGGTGGGTTAGGAAGTTAGATACCTAGACCAGGGTGAGGTTGCAGAGCTGAGGCCTGAAGCCTGTCGGGACTGTCTGGCTGTCAGCTCCTGGGTTTTACCCCTGTGCTCTTCTCATCACTAGTTCCTGGGGCGGCATCTTTGGCATCTGCCAGAACAGCAAGTGTCTAGCTTTCTTGTCTTGCTTCCTTCCTAGGCCGCTATGGGTGCATTATCCTCAGGATGTCACCACCTTCAGTATAGATGATCAATTCATGCTTGGTGAGAAATGGGGAGGACAGCTGGTGGTGGGTGGTAAGGGTAGGGCTGAGAAATAAGCACTCGTGGGAGATGTATCAGTGGACGTGCAGGGAGGGAGGAGTGCGTGAGGCTGGTGGAGCAAGGGCGCAGGCGCTTCGGTGCTCCCTGCCTTGCAGCTGATCTCAGGTCATTTTGATTCTGGTGTGTTTAGGAGATGCGTTGTTGGTTCATCCTGTGTCAGACTCAGGGGCTCATGGTGTGCAGGTCTATCTGCCTGGCCAAGGGGAGGTAAGTTAAGGAAGGACATGGTGGGGAATGGTGGTGGAGGCCAGAGGCGGTAAGTGGAATGGGGGCCCTGTGCAGTGAGTGACCGACTGTTTCTCCTGCTGCCCACAGGTTTGGTATGACATTCATACCTATCAGAAGCATCATGGCCCCCAGACCCTGTACCTGCCTGTGACCCTAAGCAGTGTGAGTATGCCTGGCTCAGCTGCCAGCTCCATCTGCTGCAGGTTTCCAGAGTGGGAGAAAGTGCGTGCTTTGAAAGATGGGCAAGAGCAGAGGAAGCTGCAGGGCCAGGGTTGGACAATGGCGCAACTTCATCCTGGCACTGCTCTTGCCCTAGATCCCTGCGTTCCAGCGCGGAGGGACAATTATATCTCGGTGGATGCGAGTGCGGCGTTCTTCCGAGCGTATGAAGGAGGACCCCATCACTCTTTTTGTTGCACTCAGCCCCCAGGTGAGAGCATAGGCAAGCGGCCTCTTCAGTCATCTGCATACCTTCCTAGGAGTCAGTCCCCTCACTCTCTCTTGGGCTCAGGCGCTCACCTGTCTTACTCCCTCCCCAGGGTACAGCCCAAGGAGAGCTCTATCTAGATGATGGGCACACGTTCAATTATCAGACTCGCCATGAGTTCCTATTGCGTCGATTCTCATTCTCTGGCAACACCCTCGTCTCCAGGTAATGAGGTGCCCATTCTGCCTGCCTTGGCAGCCTCGGGAGGAGGCTGGGCCTCGGGGATGCTCACAGCATCATGGCCTTGCTCTGGGTTTCCTTCTCCCTTTTGCTCTGACATCTTTCTCCCTGATGGGCATTAATTTTTGCTCCCTCCAGCTCAGCAGATCCCAAAGGCCACTTTGAGACACCAGTCTGGATTGAGCGGGTAGTGATAATAGGGGCTGGAAAGCCAGCGGCCGTGGTACTCCAGACAAAAGGTGAGTGAGTGGTCCGGCCACTAGGATGAGAAGAGAGGGGAAGGAGGGGGCAGGGTTGGGGACATCTTGCCTGTAGGAAAGTTGTTTCAATGACTGAGGTATTTTTTCCTCTCCTCCAGGATCTCCTGAAAGCCACCTGTCCTTCCAGCATGACCCTGAGACCTCTGTGTTGACCTTGCGTAAGCCTGGTGTTAATGTGGCATCTGACTGGAGTATTCACCTGCGATAACCCAAGGGACATTGGGGGGTGGGATGGTATGGTGGTGATGAAAGTTACTCTTCCTTCTGCCTTGGAGTTTGACCCTCCCCAGACTTCACCTTCCTTATCCCGAGACCCAGACGCTGCCAACATTTGGGCAAGAGGAGAGGGCTGTTTCTGGGCTCTGGATTCCTCTTATGATCTCCTGACCTCTCCCACCCACTGTCACCAAGTCTCCATCCCCAACACTGTTGCTCTGTGTGGAGCACATTCACCTGTGAAGACCTGGGGACCACAGCACCCTTACTTTCCTTTCTCTTTCATTTCTTTTGGGGGTCCTAAATCCTCCAGACCTCATTCATTCACGCCTCTTGTGTGTCAATGCCATTTCTTGGAAGAAGATGAGGGCAGTGAGCTTTTGGGCTCTTTTTCTCCTTCCCTTTCCCTCCTCACCAAACTGCTTTCTCTTTTTATTTCTCCTCCTGGATCTTCTCTCTCAGCTCTCCCCTTTATGCCCCACGGATACACTGGGACCACCCCTTACCTGAGAAGGGATGAATGGATCAAAGGAGCGAGGTTGCTGGAGAACTTCCTCTTCCTTCTCTTCTCTCTTGTTCCAGCCTTTCCTTTCCCCAGTTCCTTCTAGAGCTGCTACAGTTCTGACAGGGACAGTTCTGTCTCCTCTGTCCCTTAGGGGAAAGAAGTTTCCATTCCTTAAGAAGGGTTAGGCATTGAACTTCTTTGCTTCCTTTTTGTCCCATTGAGGGGCATTCAAAATGGAGAAATCAGTTGTGGTTTCACTGAATCACGGTCGCCTGTATTTATTGCTGGGAGAAGGCTGAGGGTGGGGGGAGATGATCATGTGTCTCAGGGTTGGCCCGAAGCCCTGGGTGGGGGGCGGGGGGAGGACTAACTGGAGATGAGGGGGAATATTTGTGAGAATTTTTTTTACTTCCTCTTGGCCCCCAGCTGTGACAGGTTTTGATAAAAGAAGCAACAATAAAGAGATAAACCATAAATAACTGTCCATATCTCTAGTTCTGGCCTGAATCACTGACCCTGAGAAGCCTGAGGGCCTGACATTTTCATCATAAGGCTTCAGCATAAGCCTTGTCGATTCAGCAAAATGAGTGAGTGCAGGCTTTCCTCAGTTTGTTAAACGCCAGTGTTTTCACAGAGAAGCCCCACATGGTCATCAGATTTTGAATGAAAAAGTTGCTATGTAATAAACTTGGCGAGCTCAGGGAGACCACATGGCAGGTCTGACAAGCTCAGTGACCAAAAGTAACCACACAGGATGGTCTGATCACAAATTCCTAACTGGGCAGGTCATAGCAAGTAGTCATGTTTTAGGCCTATAGCTTCCTTAGTTAGCAAAGGTCAATCTTTAAGTGAGTTCTGTCCATTGTTCTTACGCCTCTAGGATAATATACCTTTGAAATGTCAGGGTAATTTTCTTTCCCTATCCCTGGAAGGTACAGCTGCAGGCACTAGAGCACGAGACCACAGAACCCCTCATTGTTATCCTGTTCCCCACATATCACCTCTGTGTGCTATACGTGTTGATTATTAACTATCCTGTACCCACCAATGTAAAGGATGTCTCTCCATTTTGCCTTTTATCCAGGTGTAGAGCTTTCACCACTGTACTTTCTCCTACCTTAATTTACCACCAGTAGATTTCATGCACTTTCCTTATGCCTTCTTTGCTTCTGATGTATAAAATGAGCTGCAAAGCTGCCATTCTCAGAAGAATTTGAGGTCTTGCATCCTGGCATATGTCCTCAGTTTGACTCTTTAAAAATTCTCTTTAAAGTTTGGACATTTTTTATGTCAACAAGATTTTAGTAGGCCTAAGCTAATAGTGGTGACCAGAGCTGATGGGGCCCCCCTTAAATAGAAATAGCTAGATGATCAGGTGTTCTCACATGAAAGGCTGCTTTTCTTTAGCAGTATTTTTAAAATATTCCCACTGTTTTACATTAGTTTTCTCTATTTTGTACACTGACCACAACTCTTTACAAGAAACTTTTCTTTTTAAAGAAAAAGTGTTCAGGATGACTTATACCTAAAGAGGAGTGTGGGGGAGAAAAAATAATTTTCCTTTTACCCTTTTTAAATTCTGGCCGGTCTAATAAATTGACATGAGATTACTAGGAGAAAATAACCGAATGTATTATGTATGTACATATGGCGCTCCCTAAGCATATGGGATTGGAAGACAAATCAGGCGGTTAGGGTTTATATGCTATCCTGGACTAAGAGGGAGGCAGAGGTCTGGGACTTCAGAGGGAAAGTAGGTGATTCACAGATAGATGAGAAAACATTATTTGGTAAGTTCTTGATGGGCCACCCAGACGCAATGGAACACAGGGTAATTTTGTTGATAGATTTCTCCCTGCCTGCCACGTAGTTCTTATGATGCTCAGGTGAGCATGCCTTTTCTTTAAGCAGATAAGGAGGAAGTAAAAGGCTCTTGAGTCATTTCTTAAAAACAACCAGCTTAAAATATCCCCAAAAGGCATATTTTGGGGTGGCAAAATTCTACTTCCCCTCAAGAGTTAAGGGACTGTGTTCATGGAATTCCTCTGCTCAGGAAGTATTTTCAGTCAGTTCCCTGGGAGATAGCCCACTGCCTGGGCACCCCACCCCAGAACCCATTGTCATCTGAGAAATGTGAGTCAGGAAACCATACAGAACCTGTAGTTCAGGTATCTAGGAGGGATGTAGAAAATTGCACAGTGGCAATTCCAAAACTTGATAATCTTGTTTATGAAATGGGGACTGTACCATCTCACTCACAGAATTATATGAGACAGATCTAGAACACAGGCCTGGCACATGAGAGGCCCTAGATTTCATTCATATAACAAGTATTTATTGAGTTACTGTTACAGGGTGCTGTGACTACAATCTGAGTGAATGAATACAAGGAGAAAATACGGGCGCAGGGAGAAATACTGCAGTTCAAGGCGAAGGTCTCAAACTTGATGCCATGTGCCTACACTAAGCATCCGATTGCAGAGCACCGCGCGTTTATACGCCGGATGTGGCGTAACCCACTCCCATGGTTCCCAGAACTAGGCGGTGGGACCGGAAATTGACGGGGGGCGGAGCTTCCAGGCTGACCGGAAGTGGGCCCCGAGGGCGCCAACAGCCCCAGCTCCTCGGAGTTGGATGAGAGGAGTGTGAGGAAGGCGGGGCCACTGTTGGGGCGGGGCCTGCAGGCTGGCGGGCGGGGGTTGGGGACCCCTCGTCCCCGCCGGACCCCGCCTGCCCTGACGGCAGCGGCGGCGGAGGGGCCATGAGGCTGAAGCTGAAGAACGTGTTTCTCGTCTACTTTCTGGTGTCGATCTCCGGCCTCCTCTACGCGCTGGTGCAGCTCGGTGAGCGGGGCGGGGCGGGGGTGCGGCGCGGCAGCCCTCCGGAGCCCGCCGCGATGCATCCCGCCCTGGGGACCATCCCCCGCGCAGACACCATTCATCCGGCTCGGCCCTCCGACATCCCTGCGCGGTCGCCGGGCGCACTCCCCTTGTCCCGCCGCACCTGGGATGAAATCCAGACTCCTTCCCAGAGCATGCAGGGCCCCGCATGATCCTGCCGCCGCCTGCCTCTCCAACCCCATTTCCTTCTAACCCTCTGGCTGGCTCTGCCACGGCCGCACTGGCTTCATGACGAGTGTCTCGAAAACCGCACGTTCACTGCCCTCTCAAGTTCTTAACCTATTCCCTTCGCCTGCTTTGCTCTTTTCCCAGCTTTTCTGGCTGCCTCTTCTCATCCTTGAGGTCTCAGCCGAGATGTCACCACCTCGGAGAGGCCTTCCCTGACCACCTTAGCTAGAGCAACTCCTCTTTTTCTGGATTCTCTTTTATTCTCTATTCTGTTTGCTTCCTTCATGGCCCTTATCACAATTTGTAATATTGTTTCTTTGCTTTCTTTACTTAGTGTCTGCCTCCTCCATAAAGTGAAAGCCCCATGAGGGCAGGGACCATATCTGCTTTGTTCCCTGATGCATCCCCAGCACCTAAGGCAGCCCTCCCAGGAGGAGCATTCAATAAATATTTATCCAATAATGGAATCGATGAATTTAATGAGTCTTTGGTCACACAGCCAAGGGAACAGATTGAACCCTGCCACTATGCAGGGATTTCGAGACAGGGCCACTGCGTGATCCTCAGGTATTTGAAAGACTGTCCTTTTTTAGGAGCTCGACTTGTTCTTTATGGCTCCTTAAGGCAAAATTAGGACCAGCGGGTAGAAAGGATGGAGGCAGATAATCAGCTCACTAGCCAAATGAAAATCGGAACAGATGGAATTTGTTAAAAGTTGGAGGGGGGCTGCTAATTGAGGCAGTTGAGTTCCCCACCACCGGGGGTGCGGAAAAGGCCGTTAGAGCTAAGTTGTAAAGAGGTTTCTGCACTGGCTAAGTTGAACGAGAAGATTAGGACCCTTTGGGATGCTGAACGTGCTGTGGTTCTCTGCCCCCCCATCCCTGCTTCCTGGGACCAGGCCAGCCGTGTGACTGCCTCCCTTCCCTGCGGGCAGCAGCAGAGCAGCTCCGGCAGAAGGACCTGAGGATTTCTGAGCTGCAAGCTGATCTCCATCGCCCACCCCCCGCCCCTGCCCAGCCCCCTGAGCCTGAGGCCCTGCCTACTATCTATGTTGTTACCCCCACCTATGCCAGGTATGGGCTCTGGTGCACCCAAGAAGCCTGCATGGACCGAGAGGTTGGGGTTGATGAGGAGAAGTCTGGGGAGGCACTGGGCAAGGGGTGTTCCTCAAACTAGAACAGGATAAACGAACCACATCTTTAGTCAAAGATTTGTGGGGAAATGGTTATTTTCTAGTAAAACCAGATGGGAATACTGTGAAGTAGAATACAAAATTCCTGAGAAACTTTATTTTTTAAGATAGAAAAATAAAGTTTCAAAGAAATTTGGAGCTTGCCAATGAGTTTCTCCTTAGATATTCTTCCGTGAGAAAGTTTGAGAACCCCTGACTCAATTGAAGTAGAAAGGGCTTGGCCCTGTAGTCATTCCAGAGTCTAGAAATAGTTACACTAGCTATAATTTACAGTGTGTTTACTCTTAGCAGGCACTGTGCTTTCCTTTTTTTTTTTTTTTTAAAGAAAATGTAACCTTATTACTGATACAAATCAACTGAGGATGGGGTTTTGGATCCCAAGCCAAAAGGCCTGCTAACAACACCTCCTTAGAATCAGATGGCGGAGCCATAGACTCTCTCTCCCTCCACACATAGTACCCAACCTGCGGCAGGCAGGCCAAGCTGAAGGATAGAGAAGCCTAGAAGACACCGAGCCACCCCCTCCCAGTTCTTTGTCTAAACTCAGATAAATATCCCTCACTGGGAGAGGAAGGAGTCAAGTGACTTCCCTGAATTCCTCTCCCTGGAATCCCAAACACAGAAGGGAGAGAACCTGGTTCTCTGGTGTTTTAGAAAGTCATTATCTCATTCAATCTTTAAAACAACATTGTTGTAGAATACTGTTATTCCCATTTTATAGCCAAGGAAACTGAGGCTTGGGGAGAGTGAGCCATTTTCACTAGATGTCTCACCTAGTACGTTACAGACCTGGCATTCAAACCCAGATCTATCTGATTCCAAAGTCTGTGCCCTTCACTTGTAGTCTCCCATAACCCTGGGGTTAGGGTAGGTGACAGATATGAACTAGAAGAACAGGGCAGGTGAGTGTCAGCATGAAGTTAACAAGGAGAAAGAGCATTGGGGTACTGGTAGGGTAAAGACCGTGGGAGATGCAAAGAGTGATGCAGAAGCTATGTCTGCTGGCTGGAGCGGGCAGAGGGTGCCTACCCCTTGCATCTTCCCCTCCCCTGCAGGCTGGTGCAGAAGGCGGAGCTGGTGCGGCTGTCCCAGACCCTGAGCCTGGTACCCCGGTTACACTGGCTGCTGGTGGAGGATGCTGAGGGCCCCACCCCATTGGTCTCGGGGCTGCTGGCTGCCTCTGGCCTCCTCTTTACACACCTGGCGGCCCTCACCCCCAAGGCCCAGCGGCTTCGGGAAGGAGAACCAGGCTGGGTTCGGCCCCGTGGCGTAGAGCAACGGAACAGGGCCCTGGACTGGCTCCGGAGTGGAGGGGGTGCCGTGGGGGGACAGAAGGACCCACCCCCACCAGGGACCCGGGGAGTCGTGTACTTTGCTGATGATGACAACACCTACAGCCGGGAACTCTTTGAGGAGGTGAGCACCCGGATAGGGCTGGGAAAGAGGCTGAGTGGGGCCAGCTTCCTCTGTTGCCGTGGTTACCAACCAGTATTGCTCTAGGCTGTTGGGTGAGGAGGGGGAGCAGTGGGATAGAGTGACCCCAAGTGGTCCTTCCTGCTTCTCCCTTTCCCCTGGGCCACCCCCTGCCTGTTTCTTGTCTCCTGGCCTGTTAGATGCGCTGGACTCGCGGTGTCTCCGTGTGGCCTGTGGGGCTGGTGGGCGGCCTGCGTTTCGAGGGCCCTCGGGTACAGGATGGCCGGGTCGTGGGCTTCCACACGGCGTGGGAGCCCAACCGGCCCTTCCCAGTGGATATGGCGGGATTTGCGGTCGCCCTGCCCTTGCTTTTGGCTAAGCCCGATGCCCAGTTTGATGCAACTGCTCCTCGGGGCCACCTGGAGAGCAGTCTCCTAAGCCACCTCGTGGATCCCAAGGACCTGGAGCCACGGGCTGCCAACTGCACTCGGGTAAGGGAATGGCAGTGGGTTACATCACTCTGGGGTGGCCAGGTGACAGGAGAAGTGGCAAGGTCCTTGGGAGGAGGACCACAGAATGGATGGGTGTTTGAACCAGGAGGGGCCCTGCAGAACGCAGATGCAACCTTGCTTACTCCGCTGAAGGGGAAGCAGGGAGCTGGCGAAGAAAGATCTCCTGCCACTCTGTCTCCCAGAGACCTGGGCACCCGTGTGGCACAGAGAGAGTAAGGGATAAAGAGTTACTGAGGCCTCCCCCACTACCCTGCCCTTCACACCTTGCAGACAACGCGCGGTGTGTAGAGGGAGGTAGAGAATCTAGTCTGTACTGAGGGCCCCGGAGGCCTGGCTACAGCTGGGCCTGGCTCTAACGGAAACCCTCCCGGGGACAGGTTCTGGTGTGGCATACGCGGACAGAGAAACCGAAGATGAAGCAGGAGGAGCAGCTACAGCGGCAGGGCCGAGGCTCAGACCCGGCCGTGGAGGTGTGATGGACGCCCCACCCCAACTACCACCTCATCAGGCACGGACCTGTGGGACCGGGCCCTGCCTGCCCAGGACGCGGTTTTCCGAGTCCTGACCACTAAGAGCCAGGGGCAGCCCCTCAGCCCCCTCAGCCCCTTCAGCCCCAGGGTGTGGCCTGGCTGCTTCCCTTCCCCCAGGCTGCCATGTGGCACTGCCCACAAGCTGGGGACAAGAGGCCCTTGTTTTGAGCCAGGTCAGCCCTGTCTGGGGCGGGGCTGAGCAAAAGGACAGACAGACTCAGGAGGGAGGGCTGCAGAGTAACTGGGTAACTTATTGGGGCATGCCCTGGGGGGCTGGAGGAGCTGGGCTGGACCCTCCCCACCTGAGCATGCTGATCCCCCACCCCCACCCCGGCTCCTACCTCCAGAATAAAAAAATCTCAACCTTATGGGAACTCTGGTTTCCTTCATTTCCAAGTCTGGTTCTTGCATTCTAATCCTTCCCAGGCTCAAAACCTTGGAGTCCTGGCTTTTCTCTCAGGCAGAAAGCAGTTCTCTCAGGAGCCCCACACCCTTAAAGAGACAGGTCAGTGGCTTCAGCCCAAAAACTTTATTGAGTCTGCACCAGAAGCAGTCTCCAGTCCGTCCAATGTCACTTTCCCATCACCCTGCTTCGTTCTGTCCTCCGGTGGTTCTGGCCACAGGGGCTTGGCCCTAGGAACCCTGTTTTTTTCTCCTACCCAGTCCAGCTCACTGACTATCCTAACCCCTCTAATCCCAGGGACTCCGCCTTCCCCTGCACCAAGCTCCAAGCCACTAGGCCTCAGGTAGATCGTCCTTAGGAGGTTCCTCTTCTGGAGGGGCCTCCTCAGATGCTGGCCTGGGGGCGACCCCTCCCTGCAGCCATGCTGTTTTCAGCATGTCTCTCAGCCCACCAGGGAAGAGATAGCCCTGGGTCTCTCCCTCCCCATCGATGACTCCTCCGAGCCCCTCCAGTGCCGTTTGCAGGTACCGCAGGCCCAGAAGCACCAGAGTCTGTGGGGAAAGCAAGGGGAGAGAGGTCAGTGAGGTTCCAGGAGCCCCAGGACTGGAGAGAGTGAGGAGACCCAGATGGAGGGAGGCCTCAGACGCTTTGCTGACTCACCTGCAGTAGGAAGGTGACAGCCAATATGCTGCCCAGTGTGCTTGCCAACCCCTTCAGGTGTCCCAGCAGCACCCCGTGGCATCCTTGGGCCCAGAGGTTTAGGTTGGGCTGACGGGGATTGAAGAGGGGGTGGGCATGGGGGTCTGAGAGCCGGTTCTGCAGGCAAGGCCTGGGTGAGTGCGGGTTGCAGCAGGAGAAAGGGACCCCATCAATCAGATACAGGCCTTCCACATTGCTCTGGATCCGGCTGCAAAGATAGGGGCAGGGGCGAGGGCGTTAGAGTGTCTGTGGATAGGTGCCTAGAGGAGACGCTGCAGGGCACTGGAGTGGAGAAGGGAAAAATGAGAGTAAGACATTTACCAAAGAGTAGGACATTTACCATTTACCGACTGCTTTACTCTGTGCCAGGCATGCATATTTCACTTGTTTTCACAGCAGCTCTACAAGAGAGGTGCTATTATCTCCAGTGGGCCCAGAGCAGTTTGGTAACATGCCCTGGGCACTTAGCTAATAAATGGCAGAGCCATAACCCATTCAATCACTATGCTCTACTTATTGCCTGTCTGGGTGAGGTGGGGTTCCAAGGGAGACAGAGAAGGGGGATGAGAAGAAGGAGTAGGAGGAGAAGAGAATCAAGTCACTCACTCAACCACATCCTGGTCATTAGGATCCAGGTAACGGCTGCTCACCCACTGGATCCCAAACCAATCCTTGTACCCATGGCGACCGCAGCAGTGGTGCCTCAGCTGCAGCTCATCGAACAGCCGTTTGGCTTGACAGTGTCCCGGCACCTCTGTGTCCTTGTAGTGAGCCATGGCAGACCCCAGGCCCTCCTCGAGCCCAGAGTTCAGACTCCCAGGTAAAGCCAGGGCTAGCCCCAGGGCAAGGACCAGGAGCCCTCCGCCCCCAGCCGTGCCAGCCATCAGCAGCGGTCCCAGGACCCTTCGCCACGGAGGGTATTGAGCTGCATCCAGACTGGCCCTGCTGGCTCCTGCACCCGCCAGTCCTGTGCCCAGAGCCACTGCTCCAGCTGCCAGGGCAACCTGGGGCAGGGCGATGAATGGGCAGGAGGGAGCCAAGAAGGTGCCAAGGTGCCACAGCTGGACCAGGAGGTGCCCACTACAGAAGAGGGTGATACCACCGGTCAGCGACAGTACCCAGGAGAGGAGCCAGAGCCCCTGAGCCAGACGGATGCGGGGCTGGAGGGGCAGCGCCAGGGGCAGCACGGGCGCCATCTCCCATCTCTGCCCAGGGGAGAGCAGAGCTGTCAGGGACGGGTTGACCGGGGCAGGACGCTGAGTCAGCCCAGCCCGGCTTGAGCTGGGCTAATGCCACCCTGACCCCAATACCCTGGGAATCCTCCCACCACCAGCCTTAATAACCGGGCGCTCTGTCCTCTGCCCGCCCCAATTCGGGATGCCTCGGCTTTGCCCCTTAGGAAAAGCCCTGCCCCCTGGCCCCGCCCGGAATAGGGGAGGGGCTGGTCGGCTGTGCCTCAGGGGGCTAGGGGCCAGAGGGCGGAGACCTCCGGGCCGCGCGCCCCTCCCGTGTCTCCAGGGAATACGGGGGCGGGGATCCCGGAAGGGCCGGGAGGGCGGATGCCCAGCGGGGACAAGGGGGTCAGAGGGTTGGCCCCGCCCCGTACTGAGCCGCGAGGCCCGGACAGGGAGGGGTTACCAGGCTGCCCGGCCCCCCCTCGTCCCGCCCCCCCTCCCGCGCTTCCTGGCGGCTCCGCGTCCGGCGCCTGTTTGTGCTGCGGCGCTGGGGCCCGGGACGGCCCCGCCACCCCACCCCCGGGAGCCGAGAGCGGCCCCGGGAGACCCCACGGCCCCAGCGGGCCCCGGAGCCTGCGTCCCCCACGCAACAGCGCCCCCTCCAGGCCCTTTCCCCGAGCCCGACAGCGCCCCCGAGGGGCGGCGCGGCGCGGCACCCTTGCGTGCGCGCCCTGGGGTGCTTCCCCTTCCCCTCTCCCTGGCCATGGTCCCCGCGGCTTAGACGCCTCCAACGTCGCCGCCGCTGGGAGCAAGCCTGGGGGCCCGATGGACGGGGCCGGGGGGCCCGGTGAGTACGGGGCGGGGCGGGCGGCATGCCCTTCCCGGAGCGCTGGGCCGGTCGCTCAGGCGCTGCCGGTGCCCGACGGCGGTCTGGTGGCGTCCCCGCGTGCTTCTTGGCCCCAGGAGCTCTGAGCATCCTCCACTGTTCCTCAGGTCGCTCTCCCTAGTTACTCGGGTCCTCCTGCTGTCATTTCGGACTTCCCAACGTCATGCTACCCCCGATGTTACTCCGGGCCCCTCGATGTTTCCCCGCCCCCCTATAATACTCTGGGCCTCTTCTGCTGGTATTTCGCGTCTTTTTACTGCTGTTACCCTGGGACCTTCACTATGACTCTGCCTCCACTGATGACCGCTCCTGTCATTCTAGATTTCTTTTTCTGGTCCTCTGAGCCCCCAGAATGACTGTACTCTTGTGTTCCCACCCCCCTTCTCCCGTGGTGACGCCGTCTCAGTTTCTGTGTCTTTCCTGGAGACCTGAGCTTGCTCCGGGGTGGGCCCTGTTTCCCTCACCAGCACTGCGCCTCCTGCTGTGGTTCCCACGTTCCTAGGCGGGACTCCATATTTTCCCCCCGGTACTCCGCGGGACGCCCTGTGTCTGCGGAGGCTGGTAGGGCAGCAGGAAGGGAGCTTTGCCAGCTTCCTGGCCTGCCCTGCCAGAAGGAGGCCCTTGATCCTCTACCACCCGTCTCCTCCCGTCTGGGCGAACCTCCAGGCCCCCGGGGGCTGCTTGAAGGGGGCCGTCCTGTACTGGACGGATGCGAAGTCACGAAGAGACAGAATCCCCTCAACCCTTTCCCCAGGTGGTGGTACCCTCTGAGTGCTTCTTGCCCCTTTCCCAGGCGAGGGCCCTGCTCAGGAGGCCCTGCAGTCCCTGAGCCAGCGGCTTCAGGTGCAGGAGAAGGAGATGGAGCTGGTAAAGGCCGCCCTGGCGGAAGCCCTTCGCCTGTTGAGGCTGCAGGCACTCCCCACCTCCCTGCATGTCTCTGGCAGTCCAGCTCCTACAAGGGACAGGTATGCATGTTGTCACACCCTGTTCCTTCTTCTGGAGGCCTCTAAGGGCATCGGGTTGATTCACTGTCTTCCCAGCAGCCCTGCAGCACCCCCAGGACTGCCATCAACATGCAGCCCCTCCTTGGTGAGCCGAGGCACCCAGACAGAGACAGAGGTGGAGATGGAGATATCCCCTGGACCCCCTGGCCTCAGCAATGGGCCCCCAGCCCCTCAGGGGGGCAGTGAAGAGCCTAGTGGGACCCAATCTGAAGGAGGGGGCAGCAGCAGCAGTGGCACTGGCTCTCCTGGGGGCACTGGCTCCCCGGGGATCCTCAGGCTTGTGCAGCCCCTACAGCGTGCTGACTCGTGAGTGTCCTGCGGCAGAGGCCGGGAGGAGAGGGAGGACCAGGGCGCATGATTAGAGGGAATGACCTTCACCTGCTCACTGTGCTCCCGTCAGGGCACGGAGAAATTCCTCCTCCTCCTCATCCCCCTCAGAGCGGCCTCGGCAGAAACTCTCGCGGAAGGCGGCGTCCTCGGCCAACCTGTTGTTGCGATCAGGGAGCACAGAGAGGTGGGCGAGGCTCCCCCAACCCGCCCCAGCCCAGGCTCAGGCTCTTGACTTTCCTCATCCCTCACTCGCTTCCCTGGGCGGGGTGGGGGGACCTCATCGCCCAACAGGAAGAAAGGAACAAGCTCTCCTGGGGCGCCTGCTGTGTACCCGGCACTGTGCCAAACCCTCGACCTCCTCCATCTCATTCAGTCCCCACGACATCCTTGGGGGGTAGGTGGTCTCATGCTGTTCATTGTCCAGGTGAGGAAGCAGGCTCAGAGAGGGTAAGTCGTTTGCCTGGGGTCACACAGCCAGAGCCAGGATTTGAACCAAACTCTTCCTGACTCCAGTTCCTCTGCCCTTTCCACCGTATCACAACATCCCTCCCAGAATTCCAAGAGGCTTTTCCAAACGCTCCCATGATGTTCGTGAGCGACTGTCCTCAGAGCTTCGGCCCGCCACCCCACCAATCTACCAGGCTTTACTTCTAGGGAGCAAGGGGAAACCCTGGTGTCTGAGCAGGTTGTGTCAGTGTGCCTGCAGGTCCCAGGACACCTGAGTGTTTATTCTCTGAAGAGATATTATCGCGTTATTATTATCTAATGACAGTGATCTCGGGAATTCTTTTGTCACTTTTCTCTTGAGAGATAAGGAACTTTCTTGTGTACCTCCCTGAAAGCTCTCTGGATGGTGTACTTTCTGGATTCACTTTGGTCCCATTTTATAGATGGGGAAATGAAAAGATCCATAGCCAGAGACCTGGCGGTCTGGCGGAAGGGGCTCCTCCCTGTCACCCTGCCCTGCCTTTTACAAGGTTTATGGCCCTGTGCCTTGTGCTCAGCCCCTTTAGCCTCAATCTCCTCATTTCTTGAATGGAGCTAAATACCCAGAATGCAAACTAAAGCCTTTAGAAGTACTGGGGTCTTCTGAGTAACCTCCTTTCTTGTGTCCTGCCCCTCCCCATGTAGATCTTGGGACCTGACCCCAATCCCTATGCTTCTTTTCTCTTCCCAACAGCCGTTGCGGGAAAGATCCCCTCTCCAGCCCTGGGGGGCCTGGATCTCGGAGGAGTAATTACAATCTAGGTAAGTACAGAAGCATCTGGAAGAATTTAAATGACACAGTTAAGGTTTGGGCTATAGCCCCAGGAACTACTTCGGGGTACCTATGAGGAATGGCGGGTAGAGTGTTGCTCTGGCTTTCCTGGAGGGAGGCTTCAGGGTGGTGGTTTGACACCCCGCCTTTTCTCTGTAGAAGGCATCTCAGTGAAGATGTTCCTTCGTGGCCGCCCAATTACCATGTACATCCCATCTGGCATCCGCAGCCTTGAGGAGCTGCCCAGCGGCCCACCCCCGGAGACCCTCAGCCTTGACTGGGTGTATCCTGCCCCCTCCGGGCTCATGAGAACCATCCTCCCCATCTTGGGACCACACCCCCCTCCCCACCGTTTTGCTCCCGGGTCTGCGGGAACAAGGAGACCTCTATGAATCCTCCCCTCCCATTCTCTGCCAATGGCACTGCCAGCCGGAAGCTCTGTCCTTCTCCCCTTTTCCTCATCCTGCCCTTGATGTGACCCTTTCCTTGACCCTGATCCCCACTCCAGTTACGGGTACAGGGGGCGTGACTCCCGCTCTAATCTGTTCGTGCTGCGTTCTGGGGAGGTGGTCTACTTTATTGCCTGTGTGGTGGTGCTGTACCGGCCTGGGGGAGGCCCAGGGGGTCCTGGAGGTGGCGGCCAGAGACATTACCGGGGGCACACGGACTGCGTTCGATGGTGAGGGTCCCGGGGCCTGGGAGTGGGCAGCTCTAGGCATTGGGGATGGTGGGCTTGGCAGGAAGAGGGCCTGGGCGGGTGTGGAGGAGCAGGAGAAGGGCGGTGCCTTGCTGCTCTGCCAGCACAGAGAAGGCGTCCTGGGTGGTCTTGAGAGACTGACCCCCTTCCCTAGAGTGTCTTCTCCTCCACTTAGCCTGGCCGTTCACCCTGACGGTGTTCGTGTGGCCTCGGGACAGATGGCTGGAGTGGATAAGGATGGAAAGGTAAGGACAAAATCAAACTCAGGTAGACAGGACGAAATGCCAGCCCAGCTTTCTTTCTCATCTCTGACCCCTTCTCCCACTCTAGCCCCTGCAGCCTGTGGTCCACGTCTGGGACTCCGAGACGCTGCTGAAGCTGCAGGAGATTGGACTGGGGGCCTTCGAGCGGGGTGTGGGGGCTCTGGCCTTTTCAATGGCGGTGAGCTGGCCTCCCCCAAAGCCTCTTGACCCCCATCTTCGTTGTCCGGGGACCCTGTTCTTGTACTTCACTAGGAAGCCTCAGAAGCTCTGGCCTTCCTGAGCCCCGCCCAGCCAGTTCGCCTGAGAAAGGGACATGTGTCCACTTCTTGTGCCCTCCCAGCCCGTGATGGTACCCTTATGCCTAATGGCTCGACCTCTAGGCCTCACTCAGCCCTTCCAATGTGTCCCCGTCCTCAGGACCAGGGTGCTTTTCTTTGTGTGGTGGATGATTCTAATGAGCACATGCTGTCTGTGTGGGACTGCAACCGGGGCGCGAAGCTGGCCGAGATCAAGGTGAGTCCTGCAGCGCACCGCGGACGGGGAGGCGGGAGTGGTGGGGTGCAGAGGGGCCAGACTTCGCCGTCCATTTACCTCCTTTCTGGCTGGGTTACCTGGGGCCAGCCTCCAGCCTCTCGGAGGCTGTGAAGTGGAGGAGACTACAGCAGTTCTGACCTCACAGGCGTATGGGTGACTAATCGGGAGGGACTGGGAATAGTGCTCTTAGGGGACTAGTGTCCGGAAGGAAGGCTGCCCTGGCGTGGCTGGACTTCTGCAGACCAG
Organism: Macroglossus sobrinus; assembly: GCA_004027375.1. Classification (NCBI taxonomy): domain Eukaryota; kingdom Metazoa; phylum Chordata; class Mammalia; order Chiroptera; family Pteropodidae; genus Macroglossus; species Macroglossus sobrinus. The sequence goes on along the minus strand of PVKZ01000715.1, from coordinate 466,859 downwards.
CCAGCCGTCCAGATGCAAATGAAGCCAAGTCAAGTGAAGGTGCCCAGGGCTTGGGGTGGCTGAATCTAGTGTCTTCTCCTCAGAGCACAAATGACTCAGTCCTGGCTGTTGGCTTCAGTCCTCGTGACAGCAGCTGCATTGTGACCAGCGGGAAATCCCACGTCCACTTCTGGAACTGGAGTGGCGGAGCAGGGGTTCCTGGGAATGGGACCCTCACCCGAAAACAGGGTGTCTTTGGGGTGAGGTGTGGATGCATGCAGGGTGGTGGGGGAGGGCAGAGTGGCTGTGGAAGCATCCGTCTGAGGACTGTAGACTCTAGTGCTACCCAACTCCCACTGTCCTGTGACTTTTAGTTTTTGTCTTTCTCCTTGACCGCTGCTCTCTGCTTTCCTCTCCCCTAGAAATACAAGAAACCCAAGTTTATCCCTTGCTTTGTGTTCCTCCCGGAGGGAGACATTCTCACTGGGGACTCAGAGGGGAACATTCTCACCTGGGGGCGGAGCCTCTCAGATTCCAAGACCCCAGGCAGGGGCGGGGCCAAAGGTATGTGCTGGGGGTGGCATCTGGGAAGTCTGGTATACGCCACAGGGTCTATGGGAACGGAGAAGTGGATCGCCCAGTTTTTCACTGTGAGAGTCGATAGTTCCCTGTGGACCAGTCTAGAAGGGATGGGGGCAGCATGGCTGAGGGTAAAGGGCTGGGGCTTTGGAGTCTGCCAGATCCTGGGTTCAAATTCTAGTGCTGCCATTTGTTGTCTGGCCTTTAGGAAGTTACTTCACTTCTAAGCCAAGGATCAGAGATGGTATTCAGTAGGGACTCAGATGCTGGGAGTTATTACGCTATTGCAACGGCCTAGACTGCTCCTGTTCCCCACTTCCCTGCACCTCAAGAGCCTGACTTACACAGGACTTTGCCAACAGAGACCTATGGGATTGTGGCCCAAGCCCATGCTCACGAAGGTTCCATTTTCGCCCTGTGTCTCCGGCGGGATGGGACCGTGCTGAGTGGCGGTGGGCGCGACCGCCGGCTGGTGCAGTGGGGGCCTGGGTTGGTGGCCCTCCAGGAGGCCGAGGTGAGGGCTTGACTGTGGTCGAGTGTGGGAGGGGGAAGAGGACTGGCCAGTGGGCCCCTGACTTTCTGCCACCACTCTGCAGATTCCTGAACACTTTGGGGCTGTGCGAGCCATTGCTGAGGGGCCGGGCTCTGAGCTGCTGGTGGGAACCACGAAGAATGCGTTGCTGAGGGGTGATCTGACCCAGGGCTTCTCCCCTGTGATCCAGGTCGGGGGTGCCAAGGGCTCAGAGGAGGAGGAAGGGAAGAGCTGTTGGGGAGGGGCAGAGGTGACAGTACATGCTTTGCTACAGGGCCACACGGACGAGCTCTGGGGATTGTGCACACATCCCTTCCAGAACCGCTTCCTCACTTGCGGCCATGACCGGCAGCTCTGCTTGTGGGATGGGGAGGGCCACGCGCTGGCTTGGAGCATTGACCTCAAGGTATAGCTGTCTCCCTGGATCCTCAGTGCGACACCCACTGTGATTCCTGTGGCCACCACTCCTTCCCCAACATCCCCTTTCCTTCTGCCCTCCAAAGGCAGCCAGTTTGTACTGGTCTGGCTATACTGGCCACTAAAATGTTCATACTTCTGTGCTGATTCCTCTAATGCCCTGCCAATGGCCCAGACCTCCCCTCGATCCAGCAACTGATGGTTAATCTCTGACCCAGCAGGGGTCCTCAGTTCTGGCTAGAAAATATTTTGACTATCACCCACTGTTTAGGCTCCACCCCAGGTCTACTGTCCCTCTTCTCTTGTCTCCTCTTTGGGAGGAGGAGACTTTGACCTTACCAAGATGACAAAGTGTCTGTCTTATTTCCCTCACTAGAAAGGCGTCATCTTGAAATCACCTTCTCTTCCCTCCCAGGAGACTGGTCTCTGTGCGGACTTCCACCCCAGTGGGGCAGTCGTGGCCGTAGGACTGAACACGGGGAGGTAAGAGGGAGCCAGGATGCCTGGGAGGGGAAAGCAGGAGGAATGGGACAGGTTCCTGGTAGTGGTGGCAGGTGGGGGGTGGGGGGTAGGGAGAAGGGGTGTGATCACTGCCTGCTCAGGAGCCTCAGCTGCACCTTTCTATTTCTCAGTGCTTCTCCCTGCAGCCTGGGCCTCCCTTGCTTCCCTGTGACAACTGTCATCATATCCTCCCCCAACCACTATCCCTTCCACTATCCTAGGTGGCCGCTTAGGATAGAGAAGTGGCAGCAGTGGGAGGGGCATAGGGGAGACTAACACAAGAAAGTCTGTAAAACACAGACTCCATAAGGCCCTTGCAGTCCAGCCCTGTATTCCTTTCTCAGATGGCATCAGAGGCCCCTCAGCTTTTATCTGCCCTTAGCCTCTTCCCATTTCCCAGCATAGCAATGCAATGGCTACCTCTGTCTACTTCACAGCCTTTCCATCTGTGTCTCTGAGTCTCTCCAACTGGCTAACCCCCACAGTGCCCAGGACACCTGCTTTCTGCCCCCCTTCCTTCCAGGTGGCTGGTTTTGGACACAGAGACCAGAGAGATCGTGTCCGATGTCACTGATGGCAATGAACAGCTCTCAGTGGTCCGATACAGCCCAGGTGGGAGCCGCCCCGACCCTGGACCCAGACCCATCCCTGGGCCTTCCCTCTCTGAGTGACTGTCTTTGTAGATGGGTTGTACCTGGCCATCGGTTCCCATGACAACATGATCTACATCTATAGTGTTTCCAGTGATGGTGCCAAGTCCAGCCGCTTTGGCCGCTGTGTGGTGAGGAAGCTGGGGTGGAGGGTGGGACATTGCCATAGCAGGTAAACTCCTCGAAGGGTCCCATGCACTAAGGGAGGTTGGGGGATGGGAAATGGGGACCCCATTTTTAGTCTCTTGACCCTTGCTCCCAGGGTCACTCCAGCTTTATTACTCACCTTGACTGGTCCAAGGATGGGAACTTCATCATGTCCAATTCTGGGGACTATGAGATCCTTTACTGTGAGTGGCAGTAGAGTGGGCATGGGGAGAGGGTAACTGGGGTGGCTTCTATGTGTGTGCTCCTGATTGGGAGGGGATGAAAGAGAATATGTGGAGCGCTCCAAGCAGAGGGGAGGTGGAGATGGGTTTGGAGTCAGAATTATACACGTGGGATAAATTGGGATTTGAAAACACACACGTGCGTGCACGCACACACACACACGCGCGCGCACACACACACACACACACACACACAGAGTTTTATACCATGTCTTGTTCCCACAAGGATTTGAGGGAGTTGAAAAATGCACCAAGAAAAGATGGTGTTGGAAAAGTTTCTTAGGCAGTTGTGGAGGGATTGCCTTATCTCGAGAGGAGGAACTGCTGAGAAGCTGTTAAGAGAACTTGAGGGAGAACTCAGGAAGCACATGGGGCTGAGGGCTACTGTGGTGACCAGACCACATGCCACCACCTCAAGCCAGTCTTTCCATCCTGGCTTTCACCGCATGGCATGTGAGGGCTGAGCTGGGTGGGCTCGCTCTCCCCAGGGGACGTGGCTGGAGGCTGCAAGCTGCTGAGGAATCGCTATGAGAGCCGAGACCGGGAGTGGGCCACCTACACCTGCGTGCTGGGCTTCCATGTCTACGGTGAGCAGGAGCGCAGGGCGGAACCCTGAGTGTGTTTGTTGGGGGAAAGGTCGAGCCCACCCCGGGATCGGAATGTGGAGGAGTGGGCATCGAGAAACTGGCCGATCCAGTCCAGGAGGCCCTGCTAGCCCTCCAGCCCTCCCTTAGGAGGGATTGCCTGGAATGCCGCCGCCAGTGGGTGTCTGCCGCCAGTGGGTGTCTGCGGCTGCCCTAGCCCAGAGGGAAACAGTGCAGCTCTGGGCTGTGGGTGGAGGCAGGGAGGAGGCTGCGCTGAGGCCAGCCACTGTGCTAGGCGTGTGGCCCGACGGCTCGGATGGCACCGACATCAACTCCCTGTGCCGCTCCCACAACGAGCGCGTGGTGGCCGTGGCAGACGACTTCTGCAAAGTGCACCTCTTCCAGTACCCGTGCGCACGTGCCAAGGTGAAGCCTCCTAGGGTCTCCCGGGTCGGGTGGGGATGGGGGCCCAGGGTGCGCGGTCGGCGCAACTCGACCTTCTCTCCGACCCAGGCACCAAGTCTCGTGTACGGCGGCCACGGAAGTCATGTGACCAGCGTCCGGTTCACTCACGACGACTCGCACCTCATCTCGCTGGGCGGCAAGGACGCCAGCATCTTCCAGTGGCGAGTGCTGGGTGCCGGGGGCGCGGGGCCAGCTCCAGCTACGCCCTCTCGAACCCCCTCCCTGTCCCCCGCCTCCTCTCTTGACGTCTGACCGCTGCCGGACTGGACCCACCAGCCCTAGGCGTGGCGCTGCCCCACCCGAACCCCAGGACCAGTGGCCGACCCTTTCTCAACTTGGAGACATTCCTGATCGCGCATTTCCCCGGAGGGGGCGAGCAGCACCCCTGCACACACTGTATAGACCCGCTGGCTGAGCCGGGCAGCCCCAGCCTGGGCCCTGACTCCCGCTGCCTGCTGAGGGGCAATAAACCAAAAGCAAAGTCGCCTCCCAGTCCTTTTGTGGGGCGCAGCTGGGCGCCTTCGGGGCCCTTTGGGGGTGGGGATGAAAGAAAAGAGCGCGGAAAGGGTGAGGGAGCGTAGACCGTTCATGCAAATGACAGGCAAAGCCGCTTGCAAATAACCCGGCGAAGCGCACAGGCGCGCTTCCCTCTGGGCGGTAGGCGGAGAGGCAGGGCTCGGGCAAGGAGAGAGTTAAGGCCAACTCCTCCGGGCGTCGGAGGCGGGGCCGAGCTGCAGCGGAAATAACCGAGCGCGGGGCCGCGGTTGGCCGGAGGCAGCCGAACCGCTTCCGGAAGTGGCCGAGCCGTGGGGTCTCTCTCTCCGACCTGAGCCGAGCGCCGGGCCTTGTTCTCCGGATCGGCCGAAGGTGTTCCGGAAGGAGGCGAACCCCGAGGCGGGCAGGGCCAGCCGGCTCCGCCGCCGACAGAGCCCAGCGTCTGCTGGGGCTTTGAGAGGGTGGGGGATTCCAGAGCCTGGCTCCGGGCCGTCGGGAGCCGAGCTCGTTCCGGAAGAAGCCGAGGAGACCGGCGCCGGCCTCGGCGTCCCCGGTGTGAGGCGGTAGCAGCCGCGGCGACAGCGCGGGCCGAGATGAACCGCGACGGCTGAGGCGGCGGCGGTGCCGGCTGCGTGGGCCCGACCGAGACTTCCGTGAAGCTCCAGCCCCGCGCTCTGGGCTTCGCCTCGAGCTGAGCTCTGCCCCCCCGAGCCTCCAGGTCCCCTTTGTGCGGCCGGAGGAGGCGGCGGGAACGGCCATGGCGGCCAACATGTACCGGGTGGGGGGTGAGTACCAGGCGCAGGGACTGCGGGGCCCGGGGCGGGAGAGGCCGGGGTCCGGGACCTGAGAGGCTCGGCGCCCGGCGGCGTGGTTCCGAGCGCGGACCGGAACCGGAACCGGGGAGCGAGGGTGCGGGAACGGCGACGCGACCGGGCGCCGAGGCTCCCGGAGAGCTGGGGGCTGCCCCGACGGCACTCACGGGGCTGCATCTGTGGTCCCCCGGGTCGGGGAGCGGGGCTTGGGAAAGTGATTCCGAAGGAGCTGACAGGCAGGCAGGGGGCGCGAAGGGTTAGGGCGACCGCTTTGCCACTTGCAGGGGAGCCACCGGGAGGTGTCCTCTCCCCAGGCGTTATTGTGCGCCTCGGTTCGCAAAGGTAGGGGTCCTGCGCTAGTAGGAACAATTATTCTCTTCGCTGAGACTGGGGTACTATCCCATCGCTGAGATGGGACAGCGGGGGAAACCCTGCTGCTTGTTTCTTAAGGCTCACTTTTGAGTGAAGGATCTGATTTCAGAATTAGGTGGTCAGGGATGGGGGCATCCCCTCTTTTCTCTTCATCTCTCCACTTCCCCATTTTAGCGTCCTCTCTGCCTGGACCCTGATCTCATTTTGGTCCATCCAGGCCTACTTTCTCTCCTACCCTGGTACTCTGGCTCTCCAATCTCCTGGTCTGATCTTCCCGGTTCTTCCCCACCCCCTCCTACAGATTACGTCTATTTTGAGAACTCCTCCAGCAATCCTTACCTGGTTAGACGGATTGAGGAGCTCAACAAGGTGAGTGGAGCAGAGTCTCCTCAACCCCCCTTCCCTAAAGTGGTCTCTTTCGTCTGAGGTCTCTAACTTCAGGTGGAAGAGAGAGGGACAGAGGGAGAGGACTCTATCATTCTTTCGATGTGTTCAGGAAAGGCTATTGAGAGCTTAGTGGAAACTTTACTGTTCTATCTCTTGTGGGCTAAAGAAAGATTTGGAAGTCAGCCCTTAAATATAAATCTCATTCATAATTTCTTGGGTTTGTCTACATCCCATTGAAACTTATTGTTGTCTCTTCCTTCTGCGTTTGTATATTCAAATGACTAGTTTTCAATGCTTTTTCCCCCATAGACTGCAAATGGAAACGTGGAGGCAAAGGTTGTGTGCCTTTTCCGGCGAAGGGACATTTCTAGTAGCCTCAACAGCCTGGCTGATAGTAATGCCAGTGAGTGTCTTTGTACCCCTACCTTACCCTTGGCCCCCCTTTCTTTCCCCTCCCCATGTTCTGAGTCCTGGGCCTGTCCCTGCAGGTGTTTCTCTTGGTAGCATGCCCAAGGCAGGGGTGTGAGTTTGGGGGTGGTAAATGTTTGGTCTGCGGTGGGAGGCCTGTTTTTACACGTTGGTTGGTAGTAGGGTGAAGAGACTATGATGAGGAGAGCCAGAGTTTGGCTTAATGCGTGAGTGTAGGTGAATGGTGTTTGTAAAAGAGGTAATAGTATTTAAAGCAGAAGATGAGTTTTAGAGAAGCAGAACCCTCGGGGGACAGTTTTGTGTATGTTGGGATAATGGGTATTGACTGGAGGTCAAGGTGAAGAAGAAGAGATTGTACTTAGAAGCCATAAGTTGATGAGAATATACTGAAGGGACGGAATAGGAAGAGAGGAAAGTTTTCTTGTCCTTTTTTCTCTTTCTTTCCTTCTCTGTTTTCCCCTCCACTCCATTTTATATCTTTCCCTTTTACTATTGCCTTATTTTCTCCTTATACTTTGATCTTCTTTCAAAAAATATCCTTCTGTTTCCTTTAGTGTCCTTTCCTTTTCCTGTTTTGGCTTTTTCCCCCTCTTCCTCTTGTTCTTCATTCCAAAATTATTTTCCTTATTCCAGGATGCTTTGGACATGAAGGAGTTAAAGGGCCTACCAAGTTGTCTGGCCCTCTGGGGCTTACAGCTCCATCTGGCAGGGGCTGACCTTGGCCTTGTCCAATCAGAAGGGGTGTGGGGGGTGTGGTCCCCCTTGCCTTAGCACAGGGTTTCCGGAGCACACAGGCAAGGGGCGGAGCTTGCTGCACCCCCCCTTCTCCCTGAGGTTGGGAACAATGCACCAATGAGCCTGGGCCTGTGGCTCTTCTGCACCCCTCCCACTTTGATTGGCACCCAGCCAGGTTAACCCTTCCCACCAAGGTTTCAGGGCAAGTTTCAGCTCCTGGGGGAGGAAGGTGTTGGCACTGGCTTGAGAGGTACTGTCCTTGAAAGCCCCTCAAACAATTATCCAAGTAGAAAGTGAGCAGTAGTTAGGGAGGTGTGTGATGGTTAAGAGCAAAGAGTCTCCTAAAATCTGAAAAGAGGAACTGGTAAACACAACCTTGTATGATGCTTTTTCATCTCACTGAGTTTCCGGACCTCGGGCTGGTTTAACAAGAAAGAGACAGGTGTGATGTTCTTTCTGGGTCTGGTGTGGGCAGATTCGCGCTCTGTGAGTGGTGTCTGGGCATTGGCATTGGGTTTGGGATGCATTTCTGTGGCATTCTTTGTACTCTCGGCAGCTCTTTCCTAAGAGCAGTAGTGGTGGACAGTGGGAGCATCTCTGATGGGGGAGAGGGCTAAGTGCAAAGGCTGCTGGGTAAGGGCAAGCGAGGCAGGTGCCTGGGGAGTGTGAGAAAAATAGCTGAGACGGGAAGTTTTCCCTAGGCCAGAGTGTCCAAGGTGGCTTCTTTTTGGATTCGTTTCTGACTTGATTTCTTTCTCTCTAATCTCCCAGGGGAGTTTGAGGAGGAATCAAAGCAGCCAGGGGTATCGGAGCAGCAGCGACATCAACTGAAGCACCGGGAGCTTTTCCTTTCTCGGCAGTTTGAGTCATTACCAGCCACCCACATACGGTATGGGACAGTCAGGGTCACTGTGGCCGGCATGTACTTATGTAGAAGATGGAGAGGAGGGGGTGGTTTATTGGAGATGCTGTGGAGAGGGAATGAGAAGCTCACCCAGGGACTTCTGATCCTTATCCTATAGGGGAAAATGCAGTGTGACTCTCTTGAATGAGACAGATATCTTGAGCCAGTACCTGGAAAAGGAGGTGAGAAAGAGGTGTCGGGGAAAAGGGAGGGGGCGGGTATTGCTCCCAAAGGCAAGAGGAAAGTAAGACTGTGATGAGGTACAGGCTGATAGACTGCCTGTCTTGGGAACTCTGGGTGCACCCCACTGCCCCCTATCTTTGAGGACTGCTGCCCTGTTTACCTTCTCTCTTCTCATCTCCAGGACTGCTTTTTTTACTCACTGGTGTTTGACCCTGTGCAGAAGACACTTCTAGCTGATCAGGGGGAAATCCGAGTTGGGTGCAAATACCAGGCTGAGATCCCAGATCGCCTGGCAGAGGGTAAGCAACAGGAGAGACTGTATGGCTTCCGGGTTATCTACCAACAGTCTCTGAATCATGTGCCCTGGAGTTGGCCGATGCAGTCTTCATGGTTCTGTGCTGTGACCTGACAGAATATGACCTCGGGAACCTGGAAAGGGCAGGTGGGCACAGCTGGGAAGAGAAGTCTGAGCGTCGAGGTGGCTGATAGGATCCAATCAAGAGATGAGAAGGGACAAAGTGCTGTTTGAATGTCAAGACACCTTTTATCCTCCCTCCCGCTCCCTGATGATGCCGTTGCCCTGTTCCCCAGGGGAATCTGATAACCGGAACCAACAGAAGATGGAGATGAAAGTCTGGGACCCAGACAACCCTCTCACAGACCGGCAGATTGATCAGTTTCTCGTGGTGGCCCGGTGAGGGGTGGGTGGATGGGGAAGGTGCGGGGAGGTGTGGATATAGTTCCGAGTCCCGTTCTTAGAGATGGGCATTATTTTTTTGGTGGCATGGATGTTTTCCTTTTTCCTCACTTGGTTTAGTCCTTCAGCCCACTTGTGCTTTCTTCTTGGCCTCCTGACTTCTCAATCCCTCTCTTAGGGCGGTGGGGACCTTTGCGAGAGCCCTGGATTGTAGCAGCTCCATTCGGCAGCCAAGCCTGCACATGAGTGCAGCCGCTGCCTCCCGAGATATCACTCTGGTGAGCAAAAGTTGGTGGGTAGGTGCTTTATGGGGACCTGCAGAGCCTGGGAACAGGAGAGGGGGGTGTCTGAGGGAACGGGTACATTTAGAGAATCACAGGGGAGCATGCTGAGGGTTTCATGTCATCAGCATTGTTTCCTACCTTCCCTGTAGTTTCATGCAATGGATACGTTGCAAAGGAACGGCTATGACCTGGCGAAGGCCATGTCGACCCTGGTGCCTCAGGGGGGCCCGGTGCTGTGTCGGGATGAGATGGAGGAGTGGTCTGCCTCGGAGGCCATGCTTTTTGAGGAGGCCCTGGAGAAGTACGGGAAGGATTTCAATGATATTCGCCAGGACTTTGTAAGTTGGCTAGGGCTAGGAGAAGAAGTGGAAGAGATACCAGGTGGGAGAACCAGGACCTAGGGCCAGGTGCTAGCTCATCCTTCTTCTCTCTGCCCTCCTTAGCTACCCTGGAAGTCACTTGCCAGCATAGTCCAGTTTTATTACATGTGGAAAACCACGGACCGCTACATTCAGCAGGTACAGTCTGGGCTGGGGAGGCTGGACCAGAGAGCTCCTACGCACAGCTGCCTTTGAAGTTGATGACATCTCCCAGCTGAGATGCTCTGATCCTTCTCTTTCTTTCTGCAGAAGAGATTGAAAGCTGCTGAAGCAGACAGCAAACTGAAACAGGTCTACATCCCCACCTAGTAAGTATGCGGGGTGGAGAGCCTGGCATGTTTTTCTTTTCTTCCCCCAACCTGTGCTTTCCTCAGAGATTAGGGATGGGCAGGGGGCAGGACACATTCTCATAGAGAGAAAGTGGAAATGGATTCTTTTCCTTGAATTCTTCCCTTTTCTCCCCACTCCTTCCCCTGTTAGCACCAAACCAAATCCTAATCAGATCATCTCCGTGGGCTCAAAACCTGGCATGAATGGGGCCGCGTTCCAGAAGGGCCTGACTTGCGAGAGCTGCCACAGTGAGTTCCAGGGAGGGACAGGGACATTGGGTTGAGGGTGGGTGAGAGGCCTGCTCTGGCCCATGAACCTGAGCTCAAGTGGCCTGTTTTTCCCTGGCCTCCAATTCCTCTCCACGTTCCTCTAGCCACACAGTCTGCCCAGTGGTACGCCTGGGGCCCACCCAACATGCAGTGCCGCCTCTGTGCTTCCTGTTGGATCTACTGGAAGAAGTATGGGGGACTGAAGACCCCAACCCAGCTCGAGGGGGCTGCTCGGGGCACAACAGTAAGGATCGGTGGGGACAAGGAGGGGGCGAGTGGTGAGCGTGTCGACGAGAGCTTTAGCTGAAGGCCAGAACACCCACCTCCATACATGGTGATGATGGTTTGGTGTGTGTGTCGGGGGAGTTTGATTGTGGTTCAGGAGCAAGGCAGGTCGGGATGGCAGTAAAGAAATGAGTCGGGAAAATTGTTCTCTGCAAAGAATGGAAGAAAGAAAGGATCCTCAGTGTCCATCTGCGTTTTCCCTTTTTCCTATGTCCTCCCAGGAGCCACACTCGAGGGGTCATTTGTCAAGACCTGAAGCCCAAAGTCTCTCCCCCTATACGACCAGCGCCAACCGGGCCAAGCTGCTGGCTAAGAACAGGCAAACATTCCTGCTCCAGACCACGAAGCTGACCCGTCTTGCCAGACGCATGTGCAGGGACCTGTTACAGCCGAGGAGGGCTGCCCGACGACCCTATGCCCCTATCAATGCCAATGCCATCAAGGCAGAGTGTAAGGGCAGGGGTGCTAGGGCTAGTGGCAGGTTCGGGGTTGCCCTGGCCAGAGACCAGTGTTTTATCTGGATGTTTAAGTGACAGTAGGGATAATAGGCCACAGGGGTTTGTTAAGAAATTAGACATGGCTCCTGGCCCCAGAAGAGTCCTGAATAGTGAAGCCCCTTTAAGAGCTTTCATCTTCATTCTCCAGGCTCCATTCGCCTTCCTAAGGCTTCCAAGACTCCACTGAAGATTCACCCTCTGGTGCGGCTACCCCTGGCAACTATCGTCAAAGATCTGGGTATGGGTTGGGGCACCAGATTGTGGGTACAGGGCGGGTGGAGGATGGGCACTCTGGGCTCTCAGTCCTTTTCTATCAAAATCTTTTCTCCCCTGCTTTTTTCTTTCCCATTCAGTCCTAAGAAGTTTAGTCTAAAAAATTACACTGTTGTAGGTTAACAGTGTTTTCTCATAAGCTCTTCAGTGTGACTGATTTGACAGGATCACACTCCTGTGTGATTATTGAAATACTAGTTATGTTTCTGGGGATTCAAAAGCTATATTTGGAATTTTGACTGCATGAGAGGGGTTGATGTTGCTAGACCCCGGTGTCGTTCAAGGGTTAACTATACTGGTAATTGCTTGTCAGACCCCTGCCCTATCACTACTTTTGGGGATGCCCAGGGAAACTGCATAGAGAAAAGAAAGTATGAAAGTTCTCCAAGTTTTGTTTTCTCTTTTTTCCTGGCAGTGGCCCAGGCACCTCTGAAACCAAAAACGCCTCGGGGTACCAAGACACCGATCAACAGAAACCAGCTGACCCAGAACCGGGGCCTGGGGGGCATTATGGTGAAACGGGCCTATGAGACTGTGAGTTGACAGACTGGAGTGAGCCAAGCCGAGTTGGGTGGGCTTTTCTTTCTGTTAGGAGCCTGAGAGAGTCCCCTCTCATTGTGTTGCCCTACCCTTTCCAGATGGTAGGAGTCCCCTTTTCTGCCAATGGAAGGCCTCTGGCCTCAGGGATACGCTCAAGCTCACAGCCTGCCGCCAAGCGACAGAAACTAAACCCAGCTGATGCCCCCAATCCTGTGGTGTTTGTGGCCACAAAAGATACCAGGTACGGAGCCCACTATGGGAGGGGCTGAGAGGTTGACAACGCAGTTTGGCGGGTGTGGGAAATATGGTATCTGACAACACCAGTTCCCAGAAGACTGGGTGCAGGGTGGTGATGTCAGAAAAGAATGGGCCAGGAGAATTGCAATGTGGAATGTGGGGTTTCACCTCGAGAATCTTAGCCTTCATGATTCCCCTCTTTTCCTGGCCAGGGCCCTGCGGAAGGCTCTGACCCACCTGGAAATGCGGCGAGCTGCCCGCAGGCCCAACTTGCCCCTGAAGGTGAAGCCACCGCTGATTGCAGTGCGGCCCCCCGTCCCTCTACCTGCACCCTCACATCCTGCCAGCACCAATGAGCCCATTGTCCTGGAGGATTGAGCAGCTGTGGGGAAGGGAGGTGGGCTGAAAGCTAGAGGGTGGGTGCCCAGGGCACCCTAGTTCTCTTCCCTCTAGTATAAAGAGACTTGAGGAGTGAGGGAGGGAACAAGTGAGTCCTTGAAGGGGTTGGGCGCCCTCTGGTGTTACCACTTCAAGGCTTGTCCCCTTCCCGTGTTTCCCCACGCCTGGTGATGGAAGGCAGACTGCAGGAACTTCGCCCACTGTGGGAACCTAGCCTGTTTTGGGGGGTAGGACCCACAGTTGTCTTGGACAGTTTTAGGGGGAGGGTTTTTTAATTTTTTAAAAATTTTGCCTCCCTTCGTGAAAGGGGATGGGGGAGGGGAAGAGTCAACAGATCAGGTGGTGGTACCTGGTTGGGGGAGGGGGGGTGTGCACTGCCATGACTGCCATGTCTATCCTTTTTTTTTTTTTTCTAATTGGGGGTTTCTCTTCCTGTTTGGTGTCCTTAGTAAACTAAGGAGTTTGAGGCCCCTAAGCTGGCATCAACCCCAGCCCATGCTCGCTATTTCCTTCCCTTGTCCCCTCTGCCTTTTGTACGCCAATTCTCAGAAATAAAGATCTTTTTGTCCATTTTTTTAACCTTGGATTCTGTAATTGGTTCTTATAGTAACAAATAAAAAGCTGTTTTCTTCAGCTCCTGGTTTAACTGTTCTCTGCCTTGGGGGTGTATGTGGGGTGGGGGTGGGGTGGGGCAGGGTATCTTCAATTGGAAAAATATAAGAACAAAGGACAATCAAGTACAGATGGGTCTTGCCCTGGGAACAGCTTTATGAGATATGCGGCCTGTTCCAGCTAGCTTTCTTTTTTTTTTTCTTTTGGCTGGGTACAGTGAATTTTATTGATAGTACATAACAAGCTTGGGCTCCCTAAGCCCGCTTGTTAGCCCATGGGGCACAAACTGCTCCCCAGTTTCCTGTGGTGCTGAATACCATCTTGGTGCAGATTAATTTGAAGTAGTTAGAATGAGCTGGTTCTCTGGATGGCACACCTCCATAGGTAGAGGGTATGTGTGAAGATGTTTCTCTATTTCCCAACTCTTAATGCCCTCTCCCTTAGGGAATTCTAGAGGCCAGGGCAAGACATAGCCCACCTTTGGGGGGTACTGCAGGATTGTAACCACCTAGCTATGGTGTTTTTGCACCATGCTGCTTCATGAATCCCCTGCGCCAGCCTTAGCAATTTCCTTAATATTGAGGCCCATTCAGGCAGTTTCCTGCCTTTTCAGGTTTGGGAAACAGAGATGACACACCTGAGCTAGGCCCAGCAGAAGCATCTTAGGAGAGAGAACAAGTCTATTATATGCTCCTTGGACACTTCCTTTAGAAATGGGGAACAGCTTCAGCAGTTGTGACTTGCTTGAGGTTACAGACCTTGTGAAGTCTGCCTTAGGTCCATTGCCCTTTCCACAGTCCATAGCTGTGAGCTGATAACCACAGCAAGAGCTGCTTAGCCCATCTGTCAGTCCTCTCTGTCTCATTGTCCCAGTCCCCAGGACCTCCCCAGTACCCTTACTCTCCCGAGCTGACCCCTGTAGTGTCAAAGTGAACTGACCACTATATCAGTCTGGGGAAAAGCAGAACTTTCTTCTCCAGTGTCTTCACTCAGTTGCCACCATAGTAGATTCCGTCGCATCCCTTAAAGTGGGCGGGTGGCTCTGAGTCTCGTGAGTGCACTACTCCATGAAGCCTATTGCGGAAGGAAAGCTTGGCTAACCCGGACCATAGCGATCTGGCTGTGGCCCCTTGAAAGGTGGGGGCAGAGTTCTCCCAACAAGCGTTGAGAAGCGGTCGCAGAACACCCATTTGTGAGGAAGACCGAGGGCAGAGGGAGAGGGTAACAGCCCTGAAGAGGTTGGGAGTCCGGGAACAGCCCTGGGCTTCGTAGAGGCTGTTCATTGTCCGCCTTTATTCGCTAAATAAACGTGGAGTTGAGGATACAGTCGCGTGGGTTTGTACTGCCCCTTGAAACGGAACAGCCTTCCCGCGACCATCAGCGACGAAACGCCTGGCTGTCAACCCGGCGCACGCCTTTGTGACTTGCTGTTATGAATATTCACAATTCTTTGGGCCAATCAGCGCCTGCACAGCTCAGCACACCAATCGGCTTACCGCATGAGGATAAGCATCGTAGATAGGCTTTTGCTGAAGCCCACAGAGCCTTAACACGTGAAACGGAACTCTCAGTTGAAGGAACCTAGTTTCCGGAGGAGTGTTGCCCACGCGATTAGCCGTTTTACGTCACTTCCTACCGAACTGGCGGAAGTTGTTCCGAGCGCGTTGCGTTCTGGAACAGTGAGTGCCGGTGGTGGCAGAAGTGGTTGCATTTGGTCGGTACCGGGGAGTCGCGATGGCGGCGGTGGATTCAGATGTCGAATCGCTGCCCCGTGGGGGTTTCCGCTGCCGCCTCTGCCACATCACTACAGCCAACCGTAAGCGGTGGCTAGTGTGGGGGGGAGTGGTTGTGGGCTTTCATCATTGGGTCCTAGCGAAAGTTAAGGTTACAGGTCATAGGTCTTGTCAAGTGGGTTGACAAGAGTCACTTGCCTTTCCGTTTTCACTCCACCCGTCTCAAGGTATTAGAGAGTGGAGAAAGTCCCATTATCACCTTACACTCCTCCTTCCTAGGATCTGAAATCTCCTCGACGAAGGTTTTGTTATTTTATTCTCTTTTTAACCGTCATGTATTGAACATCCCTTTTGTGCCTGGTGCCCTGCTGGGCTCGAGAGTGGAGAGAGCGGATTCAGAGAAGGAGCTCACCATCTAGAGATGTAGACAATTTCAATGCTCTATAGATATGTTTGGGGAGCTGTGGGATCACAAATAAGGTAGTAATTTAAGTCAGGAAAACCCTCCGGAGGACCTACCCAGAGGCAGAGAGAGTGAAGTAGCATGGCAGGTCTGGAAGGTGGATTTGGAAAAGTTGGCAAGGTCCTTGTATGACAGCGCAGGGGACTCAGTGAAACCTCAGATTTCACTTTTGAAGTCTGGAATCATGCTATTCCCTAAAGAGCGTCTCCCATTCTTCTTTCCCTTCTTGAACAACACTACCACTGTTTGTCCAGGTGGACCAGCCAGAAATCTAGGATAGTCTCCCCTGGCCCCACATATACATCGTTGACATCAAGCAGCTGACTCAAAATGTAATTGGAATGAAAATGGCAGCTAAACTTTTCCTGTACCAGAGTCTTCGCCAGGAGCTATATATAAATAATACCTATTTGTTATGTACTATTATTATCTTATATCTGAGGAAACTGATGCACAGAGGTTAAGTAAGTTGCTCAAGATCTCACACAGCTTGACAGAGCTGGCATGTGAACTTGGGCAGTGTGACTGTAGATCTTGCACTTGCAATCTTTTTACCATACTCAGAGATGATGCATGGGAAATAGTATAGCATTCTGGTACATTTAGTTCTATATATGACTTGGATAGGTTACCTGTTAATTTTTTTACAATTTGCAGGTCTCGCTCTACCTAGCACTTAGAGATGGTGTAAGAAATACTTGTAGCATAGTCAGTTCTCTTGGGAACCACTTAGAATGTACTATACCCATAGCCAAATGGACAAGAGAGGAAAATGAAAGGAGCCAGGACTTTGTTTATTCAAAGGTCACACTGTCTATAGCTGGAAGTATCAGCAAGATTTAGATATGCAGAGAACAAAGTCAGGGCAGGTACATCGAAGAGTGATTGTTTTTTTTTTTTTTTTCCCTCACATTTTGTCTTTGCAGGACCCAGCCTAGATGCCCACTTGGGAGGCAGAAAGCACCGGCATCTGGTAGAACTACGAGCTGCCCGAAAGGCCCAGGGACTTCGAAGTGTGTTTGTCAGTGGCTTTCCCCAGAATGTGGATTCTACTCAGCTCTCTGAGTACTTCCAGGCATTTGGACCTGTGGCCAGTGTCGTCATGGATAAGGACAAGGTAGAGTGAATGGCTCTGGGGGTACAGAATGAGTCAGGTGTGCCGCATACCAAATGAAATGAGAGAGAAACCAGGAGTCTGTTTTTGGCTGGTTCCTAATTTGGTTTGTCTGTGGTGGAGACTGTAGTACTTGGACTAGTCCAGCTTTGTGAGCATCCCCCAACTTGAATTTTCTCAGTTCGTCAGAGTTAGTCACTGGGGGACTTGTTGGTCATTTATTTATCCAGTCAGTCTTTTATTTGCCAAATATTTTGTTTGCCATCTGCTAACTTTGTACTAGGCACTGCGTTCTGAGTAGTGAGTAGGATTGACATAGCCCCGCTCACACAAGGCTTACAGTCTAGTAGAGAAAGTCAACAGTTAAATGAGTAATTACAGTGAAGTGGGTGCTTTAAAAACACACCCTTGGGAGACTATCCTAGCCACACAAGAGACTTGTTCTTAAACCAGCTAGCAGTTTATTAATCTACTGAGAGGTACTGAGGTTAACTGGTCGGAACACGCTGTCCTCTGGACAGTGCTGGATAAACAAGCTTGTTCTTTGTGGTCCTTTTTGCCTTGCTTCCATGCAGACTTTTGTCAGTGTCTCTTTAGTCCCTTGGGAAAAGTTCAGTGTTGCCGTGCTGTGTTCTGTGATCATATTGCTGTTCCCAGGCTGCGCTCTGGTTATGTAGGCGTGGCTTAGGGCATCCCAAATCTCCTTAGCATTCCAGGTCTTTTAGGATGGGGTGGGGTCTGTTTTTCTTGGGGATTGCATTCAGCAGCTGACCCACAATAGTTTAAACAAAAGAGGTTCAATTGTTCCCTTATAACAAGACCTGGGAAGTCCAGGGTTTTACTGTTTTCCTGCTCTGTCATTATTGGCATGTGGCTCTTACTTCATAGATTTGATAATGTCACTTCCATATCTTGGGCCAGGAATAAGGGGCAGGTTGAAGGGCCAAGTATTAAAGGCTAGTGCCAGCTAAGTCTGACCTCCCCACTCCCCTGTTTTTCCTGGGAAAATACCTTTTCCAGAGGCCTCTTCAGTAGACCTCTCCGAAGAACAATAATGACAATAATTTTTATTGAGCAGTTATCATGCACCAGTTATGTGCTAAGTATTTTACAGACAGTATCTTATTTACTCCCCACGACATTTCTTTGAAGGAGCGCATCACTGGGAAGTTGGAGATTTGGGGCTTTAAGCCTTTGCTTGGGAGGCAGCCACAAGTTACATAACTTCTCTATGTTTTAGTTTCTTAATTTGTAAAATGTGAATGGCCTGTCTCGTAGGAGTCTTATGAGACTTAGAAATTGTTTATGTGAATTGCTTGGTTTAAAACAGGCCCTCAAGAAGCTCTACCTGGGGTTACTCAAGAAGCTCTACCTGGAGAAAAATCACTTCGGAACCTTAATTCACCCTCCCTGACGCCTTCTAAGGGGCTCTTGAGGGAGATATGTACACAAAGAGGAGGGCAGGCAAAGGGACACTTAAGTTCCAATGGGGCTTTGGTAGCAGACTTGGTGTTGAGCTGCAGTGTGGTGAGCTGTGAGATTTTTCAGGGTCAGAAGAATAGTTTGGGCAGATCCAAGAGGCTGCCTTTCTCTCTGGTTTCATGTTCATTCTTTGTTCTCTTTGTCATAAGGGTAGAAGAGGGTAGGAAGGGCTCACCCCCTTTAATTTTCATTTGAAATCTGAGTTATGCAACATAAAATTTACCCTTTTAAAGTACACAATTCAGTGGTTGTTAGTATACAGTAGTCCCCCATTCTCTGTGGGGGAATGTTCCAGGACCCCCAGTGGATGCCTGAAACCGCAGATGGTACCGCAGCCTAGATATAGAGTTGACCCTTGACCATCGTGGGGTTTAGGAATGCTGACTGGCCACACAGTCGAAAATCTGCATGTAACTTAAGTTAGCCCTCTGCATACTCAGATGCCCAGTCGCCAGTTGACCCTTGAACAAGGTGGGTTCGAACTGTGTGGGTCAATTGAGGAAAAATCCACATTTAAGTAGACCCACTCAGTTGAAACCTGCGGTGTTCAAGGGTCAACTGTACTGTTTTCTTCCTACACATACATATCTGTGATACAGTTTAGTTTATAAATTAGGCACAGTCAGATTAACAATAGGAACTAATAATAAACAGTTATAACAACAGTTATAATAATATACTGAAATAAAAGTTATGTGAATGTGGCATTATTAAGTAAATAAGGGTGCTTTTCTAAATATGTTCCCTGTTGTTATAGAAACAGCAAGCAAATAGTCCCAATTTATAGGGCGGTCCCCTTTTCAAAATTCTTGCCCACTGGCAGATCGTGTGTTTGGATTCGTGTTTGCAAAACCATCACCCTTGCCCCGTTGTGGTTTGCCAGGGAGTGTTTGCCATCGTGGAGATGGGAGACATTGGTGCCCAGGAAGCTGTTCTGTCACAGCCCCAGCATAGCCTGGGAGGACGTCGCCTGCGTGTCCGGCCACGGGAACAGAAAGAGTTCCAGAGCCCAGCCTCCAAATCCCCCAAAGGAGTGGCGCCCGACAGTCAACAGCTGGCCGCAGCACTAGCTGAGGTCCCAGATGTGGGGGCACAAATGGTTAAGCTGGTGGGGCTGAGAGAGCTGTCCGAGGCCGAGCGGCAGCTTCGGAGCCTCGTGGTGGCCCTGATGCAGGAGGTCTTTACAGAGTTCTTCCCCGGTGAGTCACCGACTGAGCCCACCCTGTCCTTCCCTGGCCCATGTCTGCATCCCCAGCCCGCCCTCAGCTAGAGGTGTGCGTTTGGTTGCTCTTTCATCTCTGTGCCCTCTTATGTTCTTCCACCCCTTAGTCCCCCAGTGTCTCCTGACCTTTATTCTCTGCTCGGCA
The DNA here is from genome assembly GCA_004027375.1 of Macroglossus sobrinus. Lineage (NCBI taxonomy): Eukaryota > Metazoa > Chordata > Mammalia > Chiroptera > Pteropodidae > Macroglossus > Macroglossus sobrinus. The sequence continues at coordinate 447,484 of PVKZ01000715.1, read as the reverse complement.
CCCAGGCTGTGTGGTCCATCCTTTTGGCTCTTCCATAAACAGCTTTGACGTCCATGGCTGTGATCTTGACCTCTTCCTGGATCTGGGTGACTTGGAAGAGCCACAGGTGAGTGACCAGGGAGGCAGCTGGGAAGAGGCAGTGGGAACGGTCATGTGACCCTGGGCAGGCACCTAAGGTCTCATCTGTTAAATGGGGATGATCTGACCTGCCGAAAAGGGTGGTTGTAACTGGAGGAAAGTGAGCCTGGGTGTGTGTTAGATTGGATGGACATGAATTGACATAAGATGGTATTTGTAACAGGAAAAAAAAACAGATTTCAAAAAGGCATGCATAATATCTTATTTTGGAGTTATGTTTTTCAGATTAGATGTAATGGTTTTGGAATAGGAAAAGCTCATTTTTTTTAAGATAATTTTTTTTTCATTGAAAAGACTATAGAGTTTTAGGTTCATAGCAAAATTGAGCAGAAAGTATAAAGTTCCCATATAGCTCCTGCCCTACAAAAAGTGTTATTTTAAAAATTTCTTTGATCATTCTCTCCTCTCTCTCTACACCCACACACACACTCTCTCTCTCCCCACCCCTCCTTCTCTCCATACTTTCTGAATTGTTTGCGAGTGCACTGCACGCATCACACCTTCACCCCTTAACATTCCAGTATGTGCACCTGAGCACCGCGGATGTCTAGCCCATAGGCACAGTACGGCTGTCAGGCTGAGGGCCTGTCCCACCCGTGCAAGCGCAAACCTTTATGCGTCTTTCATCCGCAGCCCATCCTCCGGTGTTGTCAGCCGCCTGACAGTGGGCTGTTGTGTTGTCTCTTTCGTCTTCCATCGAGAATAGTTCCTCTGCCTTTTTTTGTCTTTCACGACAATGACATTTTTGCAGAATACAGACCATTTATTTTATGGCATTAAAAGGTTATTTTTAATTTGAAAAAAAGGTATTGTGAGGATTAAATGAGTTAATATGTATAAAGCCCTTAGAATAGGGCCTGGCACATAATAAGCAGTGAGTCACAGGTATATCTTGGGGACGGGAATGTTCCCTGGTTAAGGGACAGCAGGAGAGGCATTCATTCTGCTCATTTCCACCCACAGCCAGCCCCGAAGGCTCCAGAATCGCCGTCCTTGGACTCGGCCCTTGCATCCCCACTGGACCCTCAAGCCCTGGCCTGCACCTCAGCCTCCCCTCCAGACTCGCAGCCTCCAGCTTCTCCCCAAGACTCGGAAGCCCTGGACTTTGAAACCCCTTCCTCCTCCCTGGCACCCCAGACTCCGGACTCAGCCTTGGCCTCTGACACCCTTGCGTCTCCCCAGTCCCTGCCTCCAGCCTCGCCACTGCAGGAGGACCAGGGAGAGGGGGACCTGGGGAAGGCTCTGGAACTAGCAGAGGCCCTGAAGGGGGAGAAAACAGAGCAGGGAGCCATGCTGGAGCTGGTGGGATCCATTCTTCGGGGCTGTGTCCCTGGAGTGTACCGAGTCCACACTGTGCCCTCTGCCCGACGCCCTGTGGTCAAGTTCTGCCATCGGCCTTCAGGTCTCCACGGTGACGTCTCCCTCAGTAACCGGTACCTTTGTTTAGGGGGGCGGTTGGGGAAGGCCAGACGAGCATTCTAGGGTGGCTGAGGAGGGAGCCCTGTGTGGGGAGCTGCTGCACCCCCTGAGCCTTGAGGTTGTCCTTGTTTGGTCCCGTCCCTCTTTCTGCCACTCGTCTCCTGTCTGGCTTCCATTTCAATGTTCGCCAGTGTGTTCTTGGGTATAGTATTTGTAAGGGATTTAGAAAAGAGTTCCATGGTTGAGTCAGTTTGGGGAGTGCTAAGTTAAACAGCGACAGATTTCTCCCTTTTTCCCTCTGTTTCTCCTTTCCTTCCTTTCCCCCTCCCTTCCTGTCTTTGTTTCTTTGCATACTTAAGGCTCTGAGCAGTCTTATAACAACGTCTGAGACGGGCATACAGGAGGTAGTGTTCTTTGCACACCCTCTCACTAGACCAGTGTGTCAGCAAACACTTCGGAAATCTTCTCTTGGCCTTATTCCAGCCGGCCCCCGTTACACAGGTCTGGAAGAAGAGCTGGGGGTGATAGCTTCAGAGGGTTCCTGAGCCCTAACATCCTTGTCTCGCTTGCGTTCCAGGCTGGCCCTGCATAACTCCCGCTTCTTGAGCCTGTGCTCTGAGCTGGATGGGCGAGTGCGGCCCCTTGTGTACACCGTCCGCTGCTGGGCTCAGGGTCGAGGGCTATCTGGTGAGAATCGGGACAGACCTGGGGCTGAGCTGGTGTTGGGGCAAAGGAGAAAGGGAGGCAGGTACAGGAGCCAGGGTTGAGAAGAACTGCCAGGGAGGGGAACGGAAGCGCCTCTGATCTAACTGGAATTATTATTTACCCAGGGAGTGGCCCCCTTCTCAATAACTACGCCCTGACCTTGCTCGTGATCTATTTCCTTCAGACCAGGGAACCTCCTGTGTTGCCCACTGTGTCCCAGCTCACCCAGAAAGCAGGTACAGAAAGCTGGCCTCCACCCTACGCTCCCTGTCTCATTAGCTTTCTCTCTCCTCTCCTCATCTCACTTAGACGCACCAGGCTACCCTGGGAATGAGATCTCTGCTGTCACCCTCATTTCTTCCCCTCCCCCCTCCTTTCTCCCTCATCTTTCTGCTTCCAGGCTGACCCTTACCTTTGTTACTTTCATAGGTGAGGACGAACAAGTGGAGGTTGATGGCTGGGACTGTAGTTTCCCCAGGGATGCCTCGAGACTGGAGCCCAGCACCAATAAGGAGTCCCTGAGTGAGTGTGGGGAGCCTGCAGAGGGCTGATAACTGAGGTTACTCACACAGTAGATGACAGACATCCCCCAGTAACTGTATGCCGGGCGTGCTGCTCGCAGCAGCCTCAGGGGACAGCTGGTGTCATTATTGACAATTCACAGATGAAGAAACCGCACTTTGGAGTGGCTAGCATGGGGAACGAGCAGCGTCCGGGAAATGTTGGCTGCGGGCACAGAGAGAGCTTGGCCTCACGTTTATAGGGGTCAGCAGGGCCTGGCTTCTGGCACTGTTCTGAGCCACTTGGAAAAAGAAGGTCCTGCTGAGGGAATGGCTTGGGTTCAGGGCCTTTCTCAGTTCTGGCTTCTAAGTGATGCCTTTTCCTTGGCCTTCCTCCTCCTCCAGGTTCCCTGCTAGCCCAGTTCTTCTCCTGTGTCTCTTGCTGGGATCTTCGTGGCTCACTGCTGTCCCTGCGGGAGGGTCAGGCACTGCCTGTGGCCGGGGGCCTGCCCTCTAATCTCTGGGAAGGTCTCCGCCTTGGCCCCATGAATCTCCAGGACCCCTTTGACCTGAGTCACAATGTGGCAGCCAATGTCACCAGCCGGGTAGCTGGGCGGCTACAGAACTGCTGCCGGGCGGCAGCCAATTACTGCCGGAGCCTCCAGTACCAGCACCGATCCTCCCGAGGTCGGGACTGGGGGCTGCTCCCCCTTCTGCAGCCTAGCTCCCCCAGCTCCCTGCTGTCTGCAACACCCATCCCCTTACCCCCTGCCCCCTTCACCCAGCTCACTGCTGCCCTGGTCCAGGTGTTAAGGGAAGCACTGGGATGCCATATAGAACAAGGAACCAAGAGACTGCGGTCAGAGGGAGGTGGAATGGGGAATTCTCCTCAGGGAGGGTCAAGCAAAAGATTGAAACTAGATGGACAGAAAAGCAGTGAGGAGGGGAAGGAGGAGCAGCAGGGATGTGCAGGGGAGCACAGCGAAGACGGGGTGGAAGAAATGGTTATAGAGGTTGGAGAGACGGTGCAGGACTGGGCCATGCAGAGCCCTGGGCAGCCAGGGGAGCCTCCCCTGACGACTGGGAAGCCTCTGGCCACCGGAGAAGAGCAGTCAGGCCCTGCAGCGCTGACAGAGCAGGGGCCCAAAGGACCTGAGGCAGCCCAAGAAGGGCCCCGGGGTGAGACAGGTAAGGGGGTGTCACTCTCAGTGAGCTGGCGCTGTGTCTTGTGGCACCGAGTATGGCAGGGGCGGCGGCGTGCCCGGAGACGCCTGCAGCAGCAAACCAAGGAAGAGGGTGGAGGCGGTGCCGCCAGAGGGGTACAGTGGCTGGCGACTGAGGCTCGGGTCACCCAGGAGCTGAGAGGACCAAGCAGTGCTGAGCAGAGGCCGGAGACTGAGCCACTCCTGACCTTCGTGGCGTCTGCCTCCCAGGCTGACCAGTCTCTCACTGTGACCCCACTCCAGGATTCCCAAAGCTTGTTCCCTGATCTCCATCACTTCTTACAGGTTTTCCTCCCTCAGGCACTTCGAAATCTCCTCAAGTGAGGCCAGGAACCCTAAAGGGCAATAAAGCTGCTAGTTTAATAAACACTACGGTTTTCTCTAATTTCTACCTGGTAACCTCCCACCCAGGCCTTAATGTGGCCTTCCTAGAGGTGCCTTCTCTGCCCTAAAATAGTTCTCGGCCTGTTTTCTTACTACCACGTATCACAACGGCAGGGAGTGCCTTGGACCATGTGTGTCCGGCACCTGGAGCCCACTCGGGAGTTCTGGAGTGACTGAGCGCTGCGTGGGGGTATTGAACAGTACCTGTGAGAAGAACCAAGTTTGCCTCCATGTTTACCTCGCTTCCCAGATCTGGGAATGGTGATGGCCTGAAATTTGGGTTCAGAGTTCTTCATTCTCCCACCTAACAGGAGAATTCATCCTGCTCTAAAATTGGGTAGAAGATTTGCAGACCTGACTATGGGTAAATGGCAACCCATCAATTTGTCCTAAATTGTGAGCTCCTCCAGGGTGACAGGAGATGGAAGGGACATGGCTATGTCCCTTAGCCCACCCTGTGCAGGCCCGCAGACTAGTGCTGTTCTGGCAGTCACAGCATCCCAGAGCTGCAAAGTGGTCGGATGGGAGAAAACTTCAGTTTAACAGAGGGTTTCACACTTGGGCTCCAATTAGACATTCGTGTTCTCTAGAAAACCAGCGCAGGTCAAAAGAAATTGGCACCCTGCCCCCTCCACGCAGTTGTGTCACAATCATATTGGGAGCTTGGCAGGACCTCGTATGAAGTTTCTCCTCTCGGCATCATATATTGCGGGCCGGAGGGGGATGCCAGCGGTACCCCGGGCGGCGCAGGGATGACAGCCGTGCCACGTAGCAGCCAAGGGTCCGAGGTCCAGCTAGTTCTCACAGTTTCCCCTCCTATCACGCCTTCTCACTACGTTGGGACTCCCATTGGCCATACCTGAAGGGGCAGGCCATTTAAATGCCCCACTGCGCAGACGCGAGCATTATTTTCCGCTCAGGCCCACAAGCCCCACCCCTTTTTCCCAATTCATCCGCCGCGGTCTACCCAACTGTCGTGCGTATGCCGTCTATGCCGTCCTCGCTTTCCGGCTGCTGTTTCTCCACGGCTCTCCCCTTCCCCCCTCCCTTCTCACCCTGACGGGTTACTTTGCGGCAGCACTGAGAGCCCCACCCCCTTTCTCTGCGGAATCACCATGGCGGCTGGGGTAAGTTTGCCGGCTCTGGCCCTCCAGGTCACCCTATCCGACGCCATCCTCTCCCCGAGTGGGACTGGCCGGCGTCAGAGGAGTTCTGGAGCCGAGTGGGGAACTGATTCGGGCTCTAGAGACCTTACCGTGGGAACACAGGGCTCCCAGGCCCCGGAGGGGAACTGAGGCTGAGGCCAGAGAGGTGGAAGGGTCTGGGTTAGAGAAAAGACATGCCATGCCGTGTCCTGGCTGTCTGGGGCCTGAGAAAGGGGTTTGGGTTCATTGCCACCTTGGGACGCGAGATCCGGACAGGTTGATGGAGCTTTTGCGACCGTTTTGTGGGGCAACAGTAGGGACGGAGTGAAAAGGAGGACTTTTGTAGGCAGGTACGGCTGGCCACGATTAAGGGTCTATCAAGGATGTTTGGGAGGAGACTCTTTTGGACGGTGGAGTCAGACCAGTTGGGTCCCGCTGGCCAGGTTAATAGGAAGAGAGACGGCAGCATCAGGGAACTCACTGCGGGACAGGGACAACTGGAGGGATGGTCCGTGTGTCGAGGAAAGAAAGGTTTCTTTAGGGAGACCGGCTTGAGTTAGGAAGAGAAGATGCTCTTCGGCATCTCCGTGGCCATTCGGAGGGGGACTTGGAGGTGTCTTGGTTGGTGTGTGTGTTCTAGAGACGGTGATACTTTTGAAGTGTGAGCGGCTCAGCTGTGGAGTATAGACAGGTACTCGTAACCCTCAATGAATGAAACAAGGGCTCTGGGAAGGGAGGGGTGTGTGTTTGTGGGCAGAAGAGGAGTATGAGGGAGCTGGAAGTTCTGGATTTCTTGGAGATACAGAGTTGAGGGGAAGAGAATGCTTCTCCAGGTGTCCTTAGGGAAGGTCAAAGCTGTCAACCTTTATTTAGCAGTTGATGTGAGTTCTGTCCTCGGGTATTTCAGAGGACTCTGATTACACTTGACAGATACTGAAGAACTTGGTTGACCAGCGGGAGTAAAAAGTTGAACAGATTAGGATTATTCAGGGAAGTCATCCCGAGAGGTGACATTTAACACTGAGATCCTTCTACTCACACTAATATTTTTTCTCCCTTCTTTCTCGCACAGACCCTGTACACATACCCTGAAAACTGGAGGGCCTTCAAGGCCCTCATTGCCGCTCAGTACAGCGGGGCTCAGGTCCGCGTGCTCTCCGCACCACCCCACTTCCACTTTGGCCAAACCAACCGCACCCCTGAATTTCTCCGTAAATTTCCTGCCGGCAAGGTGAGTAGGGAAGTAGAAGCGCGGGGTCTTTGGTCTTGAGAACCCAAGTGGCCGTAAGATTCTATCACTTTGAAGATGACCTTCATCTTTAAAAGGGAGCTTTCCTCCCCCCCCCCCATTTTACTGGTTAAAGTTTTTATTTTGAGCTAAATGCAGATTCTCATGTTAAAAATAATGAAGTATTCAGTGACATAAAATTTATAGGCTTGCTTTGTGGGAGAGAATGAGTTTTGACTGTTTTCAGTGCAAATGATGTCAAGTATCAGCTATGAGCCGGGTTCTTGCCCCAAGGGGTTTACGGAGAAGGAGAAATAACCACCCTAAGAATAAAAGAGATCAAGTACAGTGCGGGGAGCACCAAAATATTCTAATATTATAGATGTAGGTATAAGACTTGGCTTCTGATCTTTTGCTTGTTTGAGGGCTTTTATCTGAACATCTCATAATATCGAAGTGTGAGTTCAGATTTTAAGGGATACTGAGTTATTCAAACATTTTTGGTTCCAGGGTTTCAGATCATATCAAGACTTTGGTTAGCAAGGGTTATAGCCTCATATAAGAACTTACCTAAAACAATTTAGTCCCTAGGATTGACTAGTGAGAAATTACTGTGTTGTTTCATTTATCTTTTGACTACTTTGTCCCTAGGTTCCAGCATTTGAGGGGGACGATGGATTCTGTGTGTTTGAGAGCAATGCCATTGCCTACTACGGTAATTCGCAGTGGAGGTGGGAGTAGCAGAGGGTGAGGGTGAGCTGGCATGGACAGGGAGAGGACTGCTGGGATTGGATTGATGTTGGCATGACCCCAAGGTTCTGACCTTCGTGTTCTGCCTCTGCAGTGAGCAATGAGGAGCTTCGGGGAAGTACTCCAGAGGCAGCAGCCCAAGTGGTACAGTGGGTGAGCTTCGCTGATAGCGACATAGTGCCACCAGCCAGTACCTGGGTGTTCCCCACCTTGGGCATCATGCACCACAACAAGCAGGTAAGCCTAGGAACTTGGGGAGGGGCCAGGGCGTCAGCTCCAGAGTTGTTAGACAGACCCAGTGGAGGTGGTGTAGTGTCAAGAGTGGGCAGAGGGGAGGTCTCTTCTGTAGGGAGGTTATACCTAACGATAGTGGAGTGGTTAGTGACCTCTAAGGTCCCTTCTAAAATACAAAAGTACATGATGAGCTGTGCTGTGGAGAACGAAGCCAGGTTGCTCGATGAGGAAACATCGAGAGTTTCACTTGCGATGCATTTGGAATAATCCTAGAATCCGACCCCATCAAAGAGGGTGGAGATGAGCCAAGACTTGAAGTGGCCACCTTAGTTCCATTATTAGGGAGAGGGAAAGGGTTTGGTAATCACTGATAAATGTGATCGTTTTAAATCAACAGGCTACAGAGAATGCAAAGGAGGAAGTGAGGCGAATTCTGGGGCTGCTGGATACTCACTTGAAGACGAGGACCTTCCTGGTTGGTGAACGGGTGACGCTGGCTGACATCACAGTTGTCTGCACCCTGCTGTGGCTCTATAAACAGGTAAGTTTATAAAGAATTGCATTGGCAGAGAGTAGGTGCGTTAGAACCGAAGTGACAGGCCTTCCAGGTTACTCTGTCCTGCTGTGAGGACTTGGATACGTGGGAGTCCAAGGTGACAGCTAGTCTCTAGGAATCCCCAGATTGAGGACCGTGACTGCCTTTCTTCTGAGAAGTTTGTAATGTTCTATTACCCTTAGTTTTCTATTTGGCAGCTCAGAGGTGTTTTTTTTTTTTTTTTATCCCTCCCCCTTTTGAAAACTATAAAACCAGGTTACTAATAATCACTGTTTGGAGTATCGGGTCAAAAAAGATGACATATTTCAGACTCCTGATCAGCAGCCCTTGGCCTGATGCTGGTCCAGGGTGGTAATGTGGCGATGGCAGGGGAGAGCACCCACTTCGTGTTGGTCCCTGTGCCAAGGGCCTGTCAGGGATCATCGTAGTGCATCTTGCCTGTGGGATGGGGGAGCAGAAATGTCACCTGCCCAAGGACAGCCAGTAAGTGGTGGAGGAGAATCTGAACCTGAGCGCTGCAGAACCCACACCACAGAACTGACTGCTGTGTTCCGTCTCCACGAGACGAGGATGTTTCCTCTGATCTTGGCAAACCAGAAAATGGTAGAGTTTTTCATGAAGCTGTTTAATTTACAGGACTGTCGGTTAATCTAAATAAATTTAGTGCCATTGAATATTCTATACTTTTTGAGCTTCTGTGATAATACATACACCTGTCATGTAGTTAATTAATATAGATTGTTTTTGACAATGAGTAATTGACAGCTCTTTGTTTCAACCTTTTTTTTTTTTTTTCAATCTACATGTGAAATTTAAGATTGGAAACTGTAGGTGTGAAGTGGCTTTGTAAAAAGAGTCAGGCACCATATAAATATTATCCTAAGGAGAGTCATAGTAAATGGAGGATGGGATCAAGCATTTATTAAATTGGGCCGAATTGAAAAAAAGGGATGAAGAAGGTAAATGGGAAGGAGGCCACTGGGGAAGACGCTACTCTTAGCCACTATCTGGGGGGTGGGAGGTAGGAGCAGCTTCAGCATGGAAGGAAGCAAGGGTATATTGGTTTCTGGCTTGAAACCCTTCCAGACATTTCCCTTCACTGCCTTTGTTTCCACCCTTCCATCCTGGCAGGTCCTGGAGCCTTCTTTCCGCCAGGCCTTCCCCAATACCAACCGCTGGTTCCTCACCTGCATTAACCAGCCCCAGTTCCGGGCTATTCTCGGGGAGGTGAAGCTCTGTGAGAAGATGGCCCAGTTTGATGGTGAGTCTGAGGTGTGAGGGAAGTGGGGAGTATGAGGCCGGGGCCTGGGGCTGCTTAGCTCAGTCTCAGCCTCCGGATTTCCTGTTTGACTTTTGGGTTACGTGGGCCTGAAAAGTATAGGGTGTCACATGTGGGTACTAACATAGCTGGTGGCAGTAGGGAGCCTGGGTCCTGAAGCTGTGCCCCAAGCAGTTTTCCTCCGTTCCCTGCCTGCTGTCTGGTTTTGGAGGGACGTGGAAGGAGGCGGGACACTGACTTCTCTCCCTTCCTCTGCGCCAGCAAAAAAGTTTGCAGAGAGCCAGCCTAGAAAGGACACCCCACGAAAGGAGAAGGGTTCTCGGGAGGAGAAGCAGAAACCCCAGCCTGAGCGGAAAGAGGAGAAAAAGGCGGCTGCCCCTGCTCCCGAGGAGGAGCTGGACGAGTGTGAGCAGGCGCTGGCTGCGGAGCCGAAGGCCAAGGACCCCTTTGCTCACCTGCCCAAGAGGTAAGTCTATGGGAGGGTAGGGGGCACAGGACCCAAGAAGGTCTCACAGCTAGGGCCCAGAATTGTAGATCATCCATACAAAATGAAAAGTATGTTTTAGTTGCAATTTAGGCAGCTCTTTGAATTTATCAAAAGTTGGAGTTTTGAAAGTAGAAAGGAAGTTCTAAGTGCATTCAGTTATCGGGGAAGATTGGAACTCGTAGCAAAAAAAAAAAAGAGAGAAAGCAGCTAGGCACAGACTTCATTCAGTGCAGGGGAACATTGGCTGTTAGCATCCTCGTTAAAGTTTGGGATTCATCAGAATCCGTGGGAAGAGGCGCGGTGTGGACAGCCTTGCTGCTGCTGTGTGGGCTGGCTGTGCTGAATCAGGACACCACGGCTGCATCGTTTGATTTGGTGAATCAGACAATTAGAATTGCTCACTAAGAGAAAGGTTGGTTGACCGTGGGGGCATAATGCCTGTCTGGTTCATTGTTTTCCCAAACTGGGAGAAGGAAGTGGACAGGGTGTTTGTCTGTATCCTCTTTTCAATAAGTGTAGAGGTTCTCGGAGGAAAGAATACAGTCAAAGGGAGATTTTTGGTGTGAAAAAGTGGAATGCCCAGACCTTTCCCAGTTCTCCATGTTAAATAGTTGCCCAGGGCTGAGAGACTTTCAGAGGCAGCAACCCCCTGGTTTATTAACCGAGTTTATTAAGGGAGCTTACATACCGGGCAAGTCTTGGTGTCCTCTGCATCACGTGACAGGCGCTAAGTGGTTATATAGGACAGGGCAGGATGGATAGTGGTACAGGGCAGACCTACCTCAGATAAGGAGAAAATGCTTTACGTGCCTGCTTTAGGCAGGAACCAGCACAGACCAGCATGCCGTGGGGCAGAAGGGACATGAGGGCGGGCCCATCAGCTGGGCTGAGGGGCACAGGGGAAACAGTCTCCTCAGGCTGGCGTCTGGCTGGATTTAGCTTGAGGGTCCACCAGGGGCCGTGTCGTTGAAAGTCTGTCCTCTGTACTCTCCCATCAAATCTTCATTCAGTCATGGCCCTAAAGTCAGTGAAGAATTTTAAGCAATATGACAAATGTCTTTTCCATGATCACTTTACACTTGGTTCCTTTTTCTCTCCTGTTCTTGCTCACTCTTCCATTCTTTCACTAGTTAGTCCATTCGGGTTCCACGGGGTTTGAGGCCCCTGTTTTGTTAGTTTCGGTGGCGGATAAACCCGGATGAAGGAACATGCGTTCGTAGGCGTAATAGCCATGCTTAGGGCTGTAAATGCAAACGCACTAATGGAAGGGTGTCGCTGCTTCCGCATTTGGGGCACTACTTGGAGTGTGGCTGAGAGCTTAGTCCCAGGCACTTCCTTGAAGCTAAGAAGGTTTGGGACACAGCTGTTCCTGAAAGGTGTGTGTGCTTTTTGAACCGAAGTGATTTACCTGGGACCGAGCACAGGGGCAGGTCTTAAGGGGAGAAAGGGTTTGGTGTGTGTTGATGAGCTGTGTTGTAACCGACGCCTCGTTACTAGAGATTGTCATGTATCTTAGTTCTGTGCTCTGGGCAGAAAATAAATCAGGGAGTAAACTGGAAATCTTTAATAAACTTTGTGTTTCTTGGAGCCTTTTGAGAATGTTTATTAAATCCTATTTGTCACAGTGCCATGGTGCTCACCTGGCCTGCCAGGGGGATTTCCTGCAGGATTTTTCATGTCATAAAGGTGATACCTTGGAAGACTGAGCCTGTCAATATGTGCAGAGTTAACTATAGTTCTTTTAAGTGCTTCCAGCTAAGTTGTTTAAGGGCCCGTTAGAGCCTTTGTTCACTTTAGGGGTCAAAAAATGGAATTGTGGTCACCAGTAATAACACTATCAGGAAGGTGTGAAGAAACAAATCCCCAGTCCCACTTGATGGGTGGTCAAGGTTTTTAAGCTCCTCAGAGGGGGTCTCTGAGAATGCATTCTGGAAGGGACCTAGGACCCTAGGGTTACAGGACAGATTCTCTGCTATAATGTAGCTCTGGGCAAGTCACACCACTTAACCTCTGTAAAAAGAGGGAAGGTGACAGTAACTGGTTTCTTGTAAGGATTTTGAGTGAAGCAGGTGGCACTTGTGGCATTCTTAATGCTAATGAACAATGAACTAGTATATTAAGATTTAATAGATATATGAGACATTCATGCCATGCAATAGAAAGTTATTTAGCCATTAAAGCATTTGCCAAAAATTCTCAATGGTATGTCACAGTATTAAATGACAAAATTGTGTAAGGCATAAAACTATTTGTATCGTCTTTGAAAAATCATCAGTGGGAAATATGTAAAGATACTATCTTGTTTGTGGCATTTTGGGTGATTATCTTCAGGAGGCATGTGTTTTTGTAAAAAAAAAGAAAAAAACAGACCCCTCTATTAGCGGGGAGGATACCTCCATTGTTACTGGCATTCTTGGCTCCATGCCAGACTGCTTCCCAGATAACCAGAACCTAAGGGATTTTCAGAGACTGAACTTGTTTCTGGGCGGAGTGACTCAAGGACCTGGGTGTAAGATTCGGGGTGGAGGCCCTTTGAAAACGTTCACTGCTTACATTGCTGTCCTATTACAGCGTGCGTAACCCCAAGAGGCCTGTGTGATGGGGGAAGAGACATGAGTCAGTAACTGAGTGTGACTCATGGAAAAGGCCCTGGGAGGAGCTAGCCAGGGAGAAAGGAATCCTCCCTCCGTGTCCACCAGGGGGCAGCAGTTCGCCGTGCCTTCCCCGGGGCAGGTCTCCCTTGGGCCCCAGCCTTTGCGCAAGGAAGAGTGCCCTTGGCTTCTTTTTGTCTGGCAGCCTTCTCCACGCTGACCTCCTTGCCTCGTTCCTTCATTCAGTGCCTTTGTGTTGGATGAGTTTAAGCGCAAGTACTCCAACGAGGACACACTCTCCGTAGCGCTGCCGTACTTCTGGGAGCACTTTGACAAGGATGGCTGGTCCCTGTGGTACTCGGAGTACCGCTTCCCCGAAGAGCTCACCCAGACCTTCATGAGTTGCAACCTCATCACTGGTGAGAAGAGGGTGTGTCTGGGAAGGGAAGGGCAGGGCGGGCGAGGTAACATGATCTCAAAGGCTGAATGTTTCCCCTGGCCCCTTCAGGAATGTTCCAGCGATTGGACAAGCTGAGGAAGAACGCCTTTGCCAGTGTCATCCTCTTTGGAACCAACAACAGCAGCTCCATTTCTGGAGTCTGGGTCTTCCGAGGCCAGGAGCTTGCCTTTCCGGTGAGGAAGGTGCAGGGAGGAGCCTTCTCTTTAGGGCGAGGCAAGGGTTTGGGCAGCTCACCTCGACTCCCGGGCGATGGGCATTCAGGGCAGTTTAAGGAATGTGCACAGGAAGGAGCTGTCGCATTCGCGCGAGTCCTAAGATCTGATGACGTGTGTCTGAGCTGGAAGTAACAGGTGTGGGACAGTGTCTGATAACCTGACCACGTGCTTTTTGCCCGGCTTTTCCTCAGCTGAGTCCAGATTGGCAGGTAGACTACGAGTCGTACACGTGGCGGAAGCTGGATCCTGGCAGCGAGGAGACCCAGACGCTGGTTCGAGAGTACTTCTGCTGGGAGGGGGCCTTCCAGCACGTGGGCAGAGCCTTCAACCAGGGCAAGATCTTCAAGTGAACAGCTCTGGCCATTGCTGCTGCACCCGCCCTTCAGGGAGAATGGGGGTCATTAAAGGAAACTGAACATCGAGCCCTTTTTGTCCCGCCTGCTTTGTGAGCAATGGCTTCCCCAGAGGGGCCTGGGTGCATGGAAGCACGGGGTGTTTCCTGCGATGACTGTCTCCTCGCCAGGAAAGACTGGACACACTGTGTGGTGACGGGGGGCCTTGTGGCCACCTAGTTCTTAGGGACCGGACGGACCCCAGACCCTTCCAGGGAGGAGGGAACCCCTGGCGGTGCTGGCAGCGTGCAGCGTGCGGAGGAACTCCGTGTTTCCCACAGCCGCCCTGCGAGGCAGGCGCTGGCTGTCCCGGGTCCTCCGAGCACTGACCCCGTCGGTCCCAGCCTGGGTGCCGGTCATCTCTGCGGCATCCCTACTTTCCAGCAGGGAAGTGAGGTTCAGAGATCACGTGCCTGTGATCACACACCTGAAGTGGTAGAGGCAGGATTTTAAACCCGGTGGCTGTTGGTGAAGCCCGGACTCTAAACATACCCCATTGTGTCCTAGAACAGAGAGCAGTCATAACTGTCACCTAAAAGCCCTGCTCAGACCAGTGGTTACTATTTTTTCTCCTTTGGGCTTAATTTTATTTCACCCTTTTCGAAGATTTTTGCCCCTACTCTGTTCTGAAGAGCGTTGAGGATTTCCCTGTCAATAGCTCTGGTGGAATTGGAAAAACTGATTGTTTACTGATTGTTTCTTTGTAGTGCATGCAGAACAGTAATGACTCTTAGCTGTTGTGGTCATGGTTATGTCCCCCCCCCCCCCAGCTCAGAGAGGGGAGCCCCTGGCTTGGGAGGGGAAGAAGGTGATCTTTCTAGGCACAAAGGAGCCCTGGTGGCTTGGAGGGGCGGAGCTGCAATCGAGCTGGGTACCTTGACTGCAGTCAGGGTTCTGTGCACCAATGGGCACAAGAGAGTTGCGGTTTGGAGCCCAGCTGGGTGAGGATAGGTTGGTACTTGCTTGGAGTTCGCTTCCTGGCAGCTCCTCTGGCATTGGATCCCAACTTGCTACCTGTCTGGCATCTGCACCTTCTGGGCTCCTCTTGGACAGGATCCGAAAGTGCCAGGTGCCACTGGGCTGCGCCCTGAGTTGGCTGCTGGGGCCTCACGGAACCTGTCAGACTCCCCTCCCGAATCTGTTCCCACCACACCCCGGTGCCTTCCGATTGTGCAACCTCCACTACCTTCCCGAGATCCTTAATCTCAGTAGCAGAAGGTTTAGGCAGCAGGGACCAAGTTGTGCAAGCAGGTTTGAGGGGGGCAGGCCTGAGAGGTCCAGGAGTGGGGCCCAACTGTGACAAAGGTGGGTGGTCTGGCTGGGTGGCTGGCAGCTTGGGCAGCAGCAGGCCTGGCAGCCCATGTGGATTGGCCAGCTCTGGCCTGGGAGGCTAGGAACCCCGTCTCCCAGCCTCCCTCTGAGACTGCAGGAAGAGTGACTCATCCACACCTCCTGCCTCCTGCGCTTCTAGCTCTGGCGGTTTGCTGCAGCGGAGGGCGGCCAGGTTGTTGGATGAGGCCAGGCCTGCGTTCTGGGGAGGGCCCGTACCCACAAGCCAGAGTTGGGCTAGGACGCCCGAGGGGAAGGGGGTGGTGGCCTCAGGAGGGCTCGCAGTTGGCCTTCAAAGCGGGGTGGGATGGGATGGCATGGCCGCCTCCCTACAGAGATGGGCGAGAAAGAGGGTAGCGGGAGTTTGTAGCGGCAGATGTGGGGCGGAAAGGAAAAGAGGGGAAGTACATCTGGAGCTGGTTGGGTCCCCTCCCTGCCCCGGGGAGGCCTGAGTCACAGCACCTCACTCTGGACTTGCCCCCTCCCGGATCCCGGATCCCAGGGCGCCCCGCGTGGCTGGCTCTCCCCCGCCCCTCCCGCTCCTCCCAGCGCTGGCTGGGGGCTCTCCTGCCCCGCCCGGTTCTCCGGGGCAGCCAGTAAGAAAGATGCTGCGCCCGGACACGTCTCTGGTTGCTGGGCCGTTTTCCCGACGTGCCAGCGAGGCTCGTGCCACCCGCGCGCCACCCAAAGCTGGCGTCTGCGCGCCCATGGCGCCGCGCGTGCCGTTAGGGGCAGGGGTCGTGGGGCGGAGAGGGAAGAGGTGGGGTGGGGGGCTGGAAACCGGGCGTGGCCTTGGAGAACTGAGTAGGAAGAAGGGAGGAGGCTATGTTATCCACGTTCGGGCCAAAACCTCAGCCTCCAGAAAGGGAGGTTGGGGAGCTGGAGAGGGGCGGGGCTCAGAGGAACTTTTGAGTGAAGATAAAAGCTTTACAGCGTCTGCAGTGTGAAGGGGAAGGGCTGAGATCTGGTTTAGCTTGTAGATAAACCAGTAGATACTGGCTATAAGCAGCTATTTATTTTAGCTTTGTGGGTGCTTCTGCTTCTGCATAAGTCACTTATTAAAAAGTCAAAAGCCTTTAAAAGTCTTCCAAGAAAGACCTAGATTGCCTTCTTTTTTTTTTCATGCCTTGCTTTGAGCTGGAGCTGGACAGCTGCTGCTCTCACTGGGTCAGACCCATCCCACCAGCTGCCTACATGCCCCAAATGTGCCACTTCCCCTTTCGAGAGGTGGGGGAAGGGCCCAGAATGTTGACTGGAGAGGAATAAAGAGCTTCGGAGGCTCCACCCAGTCATTTCTGAAATTAATACTGTGGTTTTCATGGCAACTGGCACTCTTTGTCCTCAGAACCCAGAACTGTCCCTCCACACGTCCAATGCGTTTTGCTGGGTGACGTGGCTTACCTCACCAGTGGTCCCTTGCAGTGCACTGGAACTGCCCCAACCTGATTCCCTGATTCAATCCTGTATGTTTGAATGCAATTCCGGGGGGCCCCTCCCTCTTCCCTATGCTTCCTTTAATGCTGTGGGGTTGAATATTGGCGCTCCCAAAAGGTTAGAGAAACTGTGCCACCTGCTCTTGTCTGTTGGCTCTAATCAGGCTGGCACGGCTCCCAGAGGAGGCCGTCACTTTACTCCGTGGAATTACTGGGGTGTCCCAGTGCCTCGGCACCCAAGGAATTACTGGGGTGGAGTGAGGAATAATGGCAGTTGCTGGAGAGCAGACTATTTCCCTGAATCTCTCATAAGGGAGAATTCCTTGGGCAGGTGGGACTGCTTCAGTGGCAAGATATCTTTGATGACCTTAGACGGTCCTGGGTTCTTTTCCTGCCTGTCACCCTCTCCCTTCTCGCAGCCCCACCCACATTCGTTTTCCTGATTTTCTGGGGATTCTGAAGGGATCCTGCTGCTTTACTTTTTTGCCTCGTTTATGCGATGGGCGGACTGCAGCAGGGGCCCGCCCGTGGTCAGTCAGAGTTTGGGGCTATTTCTGGTTGGATCTCCCAGATCTCCCAGGAATGTGCCTCTCTCTACGTCCAGCTGCCCCCTCCTCTCTGCAGCAGGAGCAGCTGTCATGTGAGGGCCTCTCCCGCTGGCTCAGCCCTTTTGCAATCCTCTGGCTGGCTCTGCCAGGATGGGGGTGGATAGTGAGGATGGGAAGAGCCAAGGGGTAAATGAGGGGACATGGCAGGGCAGGGGGCTCCCCGTGGAAGAGGGGAGGGCTACGGAGCTGAGGGCTGAGGGCACAGGGGTCCTCCAGGGCCAGGGAGGAGCGTGTGAAGCAGAGCAGAGCAGGGAGGTGGCGGGAGGAGCTGGGGCACTGGTCAAAGGGCGTTTGGGCTGCAGTGGGGCTGGCCGCTTTCTAGAGAGCTGGTTCTAGCGGGATCCTGGCCAGTTGCTCCTCAGGGAGAGCCGCAGCTCCCCTGACTCACGGGAGGCCACAGAGTGCTTTCCTGCCGGTGAGCCTCTATGTGGGGCCTGAGTCACCGAGTTGCCCAGGGCGTTGGCTGCCCTGTGGTGGCAGGGCCTGTGCCCTACTCCACCCACTCCCATGGATAGGACAGGGGTTAGCAAACACACCCCTTTTATCCCACTTTCCTGTGTAGTAACTCTCCGTCTCCTTGACTCAGACTCACAGAATGTACCTTGCACAGGGATTGTGGGGCAGAGCATGCCAAATGGACCCTTTATTTTCTCCACGAGGAAACGAGCCCACAGAGGGGAAGTGACTTATTGAGGGTGCATGCTGGTCTTCGCACACTGTTCTTGCAGCCACTCACTGAGTCACTTTTGCTCCTAAGAAGAGCAGGAGGGTGCCACTCTCAAAACCTGGGGGGTCAGCATGGTGGACAAAGAACGCTAGGCTTCGGCCGCAGGAAGAGGGCGGTGCTGAGGGCTGCCAGCAGCCCCAGTGGGGCACCCCCACTCGGGTAAGAAGTGTGGAAGCGCAGTGAGGCCTTGGGCAGACTCAGGCCTACGGGTCCAACTCCAGAGGGCACAGGGTGTAGCAGAGGCGGAGCTTCCAGTGACAGGAACCTCAACTATGTGGTGACTCAGGCTCTAGGCAGCCTAGGCCCTTCCTTCCCGGCTCAGCCCGACCTCCTTCAACTGGACTTGGGAAGCGTAAGCAGAGGATGGAGGGAAACCCAGGCTGGTCACCCTTTCCCCCAGGGAACTGGGGGAAAGAGGAAGTTGGAAAGGATGGGAGAGAGGCAGATTCCAAAAAAGGGGAGAGGAGGCCGGCGTTCCCTTCTCTGGGCCCCTCCCTCGCTGCTCCCCACGCCCTGCTGGGGAGGGAGCTGGCTGGGGCGTTGGCTGCCCGTTCATTCCAGCTCCCTCCCTTGGCTCCTGTTTACAGCTGGGTCGGCCCAATCCCCAGCTCAGTTTTGAGCTCTTCTTTTGTCTCTCCCTCCCTCCCTCCCTCCCTCCCTCCCTCCATCCTTCTAAGCCTTAATTCAGTCTGTTTTGCCACTTTTTCCCCTTCATCTCGGGTCCACATTTTCTGTGACTTTCTTGCTCCCATGGCGTCCCCACACCCACAACTCGCTGGCCTCTAGCCCATCTCACCAATGCCTCTTGGAACCCCACCGTGCCTGGTGTGGCCACCTGCCCCGCTCTCCCTGCTCACGTCCATCCGTCCCCTTGCCCTCGCCCTGATAGTTTTTCTTTGCCTTCTTTCCTCCCAGAGTCTGTCCTCAGAGCCCCTGTCTTGTCTCTTGCTCTCTAATGAGCTCTAACTCGGCTTCTGCTTTGCCCAAAGATTTCAATTAGGACTGAGTAATGGGGGGTTGCCCGTCTCCAGCTGTCTGGTCTGGGTGATTCAGGGACTCCTTAGTCGAAGCCTGGGCTTTAAATACAGGCTGGGATTTGAACAGAGCTGGAGGAGAGTGATGATGTTACTCAGTTTCCTATGTTGAGCTCAGGTTCCGAGTTTGGGATTTGAGAATTGCTTAGGGAACGCTGTTTCGATCCCAGAATCACTCAGTAGGTTTGCTGTTCGGCTGGGAAAGATGATGGATTAGGAAGCAATGAAAGTGGAGAAGGGCCTGCTGTTTGGCAGGAAGTCTAATCTCTGGTGGGCTGGTGTATGGGGTGGACGTGGGGTCTGGGTTATCCCCGAGGACTCAAAGAAGGGACCACAGTCATTTCTCTATATTTCTGTTCTGAATTTTCTAAGAGTTTATTTGAGCCCAAACTGCTGGGAAGCAAGATCTCAAACACTCCCCAAGGCTGACATGCCAAAGGGCCCTCGTGGCTGGAAAGTCTGCTTTCAAAGACACTGCAAACAGCCTTCACTTCCTTCCTAGGATCGAAGTTTAAAAGCCATGGTTAACTTTTGAGCTTTCAGCACCTTTCCTTCCCTCTGACACACTGATTTCAGAGAAGGGGACTGCGGCAAGAAGGGAGGGGCAGGGGAATCCCCTGGCAAGGGGCCTGCCCGCAGAGCGCCCCTTTGCGGTTGCTATGGAAACAGGCATAATAGGAACAAAACAGAGGTACGTCTCCCAGGCAACAGGAGTCTAAGGTTCATCACACACACACACACACACACACACACACACACACACACACACACACACTATACTTACATATCAGGGAACTCCCCTCTCCGCCCCCCTGGGAGCAGCCCTTTTGGGGAAGCTGGGGTATCCCAGTGATGACGAGTCGAGTCCTAGAACTCACCTGGCTTTGCCAGGGAGTCTGGAGGACTGTGGTGTGGGACTTTGTCCCCGAGGGTGGGGAAGACTCAGAATGCCAGGGAGGGCGGATGTCCTTCCTGATTCCTGGCTCACCTTGGCTTTGATGGAGGAGTCTGAAACCCGACAGAGGTTTCCTTTGCAAGGCTGGGACTCCTTATAACTAACAAAATAGAGTGTGTGTGTGTTATGTGTGTGTGTGTGTATGTGTGTGTGTGAATATATGCACGTGTGTGAGGCAGTGTGGAAACGACCTGACAGAAAAGAGGAGATCCAGTTTCCCCAAAGCACAGAACCTGCAAGGAACTCAGAGTAGAGGATGAGGGGGCATCAGAGCACATTTCCTTCTGCACTGAGTGCCTCGAGGGGAGGGAGGGCTTCCATCTTGTCAAGGTCTCTTTTCCCTGCACCAGCAGCAGCAGCAGCAGCAGCAGCATCGCCAGCACCACAGGTGCCTGCCCAGTGCTGGACACAGTAAAGGTTTCTGTAGCTGTGCAACAGCCTATAAGTGGGGGGATTGTTCCTTGGGGGAGCTGAGAGCCTGGGGAAGCTCTCAAGGGAAGTGAGGGGAGCAGGATGAGGCTGTGAAAAGAACAAAGGCTTTGGAGCCAGTTATACCTGTAGTTCATTCATTCATTCATTCCATCAGTCAGTCATTCAGCAAAGTATTCTTGAGTGATGGCTACATGCCAGTCACTGCCCTAGGCGTGGGACATACAGCAGAACAAGCTATTCCTGCCCTCTGGAGCTTAGATGCTAGTGGGAGCTCTGAGTTCTGCTTCTAAGGGCTGTGTGACTTGCAGGTCCATCTCTGACGGTCTCTGAGACCATTTCCTTCCAGAGTGTGTGAGGACCGAATGAAAGTGCCTGCTGGGGTGTCAGACACAATCATTGTTCAAGTAGCTTTTGCGGGGTGAGGGGTGGGAGGCCAAAGCAGTGGGCAGAAGCAGAGCTGGCAGAAATTTCTAAGTGTGTGTCTTCAGTTACATTGTTGAAAACTGTTGCAAGTATTCCCTTCTCC
The DNA here is from genome assembly GCA_004027375.1 of Macroglossus sobrinus. Taxonomy (NCBI): domain Eukaryota; kingdom Metazoa; phylum Chordata; class Mammalia; order Chiroptera; family Pteropodidae; genus Macroglossus; species Macroglossus sobrinus. The sequence goes on along the minus strand of PVKZ01000715.1, from coordinate 426,734 downwards.
TGGGTTGAGGAGGCTGACCTGAGACCCCCCCACCAGCTCTGGTTCCAGCAGACATTATAGTTTGTTAGCGGGTAGGGGCTTGGTGACTCTTTCTCTACCTCTTACCCTGGAATGGGGCAAGAGGCAGGACCACGTCCCAACCAGTACCCCTGAATAAAGTACCTGGACAGTAATCACTACTCTGAGGCTACTCCAAAATCCAGCCCCTCCCGCCTTCTTCCCTGTTGACCAAGAGGGTGGCCAGAACAAACAATGAAGTGGATAATTTGGCTCTGAGCCCAAGACACTAGGCTTTGCCGTTTCACTCCTGGAGGGCCAAGGGAGCCCAAGCTGAGGTGAGGACACAACATTCACACCCTTCCCACTCCTTTCCTGCTCCAGCCCCTTCCTGCAAACTCCTTGTAGCCTTTTTTCTGCAGATCCCCTAATCTTTGTATTATATGACACACTGTAACTATCTTTCTGAAAAGCCCAGGTGTACAGCAGCTCCCATTTTCATATGCACTGGGAAAAGTTACACTTTCAAGGTACCAGATAGAAGTTAAAAATCCTTTGGTAAACTCACAGTAGTCACTCTGGGGAGAGGGCCTGGGTAGCAGAGGAGGGAGATGGCTATTTCATATTGTTCCACCTCTCTGCATTGTTTATTCTTCATCATATGGAGGTATTGATTTTATTTAAAGTTTTGGTATTGATTTTATTTATCAACAAGGGTTATTTAGACTCCTGGCTTGACAGGCCACTTCAGTATATCTGCTTGATCCATATTTAAAATACTGAATCAATGTTATTTAAAAGGAAATGACAATTGAAGAGCCACTGATAAAGGAAATAATTAGCTTTTGGTTTTCTTATTTTTTTTTTAAAAAAGCATGCCAAAGTTGATAAGTTTAGATTTTTTTTCCCTTTAAATTATATAGGTTCTAGAAAAGGTGCACAGAACAAAATAAAGGTGATTCTTCAGAAAGTCTGGGCCACAGCCGTGCTTGTGATGTGCGGTGGGACTGTCTCTGCTGTGGGTTAGAGTCACTATCTGTGTGTGTGTGTGTGTGTGTGTGTGTGTGTGTGTGTGTGTAAGAGAGAGGGAGGGAGAGAGAGAGAGAGAGAGAGAGAGAGAGAGAGAGAGAGAGAGAAAGAGAATAGAAAATGCTAGTGCCCAACTCTGCTTTCTCTGTGTTTTTGCAGGTCCATGCCTGTCTGAACATCCACATATGTGTCTCCACCTTTCTGGGCCCATATATCAGTGTCTGCATGTCTGAGGCTCCTTTTGCTGTCTCTTCCCTCCCCCACCTCCTGTACCCTGTGCCGGTAACTGGACCTGGGACACAGCCCCCAGGGCTGGCAGCAGAGTTGGCTGCTGGGTATTTTTAGCCTGTAAACATGTTGTGGTTTCAGGGAACCGGGCTTCTGGTCTGAGCCCCAGCCCACTCACGGCCCTGCAGCGAGTCGGGCGGTCCTTTCAGGGCAGGGTCTTCTTAGGTCCCGGGCTGGGGTCTCCCTCCGCCAGCATTTGGGAAGGAAGGAAGGAAAACTGGTTTTGATGTGGGCAGTGGATGGGCATGGAAGAGGAAGGATGGGAGATTCATGGGGGAGAAGAGAACGGGGTGTGGAGGGGAGGGGGTGTAGCCAGAAAAACCCCGTACCTTATCATTAAGCATTTAATAAAATCTCCAGGCAGTTGGAAGTGGCTGTGGGAAATGGCTGTAAATTTGGAAACCAAGCGTCCTGCAAGGGGGGGCGGGGTGGGGCAGGGACCCGGGAGAGGGGATCTGAGAAGGAAGGACAGGTAGACGACCCGCCCCAGCTGCATCTGGAGAGGGAGGTGGGCAGCCCTGGCTGCTGCTCCAAAGGTTGCAGGCCTGACTCTCGTGTCGCAGCAGCAGCAGCAGGAGCAGCCGCACGGTGGTGGTGACGGTAGCTCCAGGAGGTGGGGCCAGCATTTCCAAGCCAGTTCTGTTGGGGGCAAGAGCTGAGGGGGAGGGGGGTCCCCAGAAAGAGGGAGGACAACAAATGGGAGCGCCTGCTTGGAGCTTGGGAAGCAAGTGGGGAGACGGGGCCTAGGATTTGAAGTGTAGTTTCCTGTGTCGAGAGGAAACTCGAAAGGTCGGTGTTAGGCTGGAGGGCGCGGCTGATCCACCCAAGGCCCCCAGCCGCTGCCTAATCTAATCCCCTTGGTTCTTTCTGCGAACTGTTCTGATTCGCAGTTCTAGCCGGGAGCATGAGCCTCAGGGAGCTCCAACGAGGTTTTGGCTGGTGAAGCCGCACGTTGCGTACCTTGGGGGTAGAGCGCCAGGCCCGGGCCTGGACCCGGGGCAGTGGATGGGGGGCGGGGGAAGGCAGTACCTCAGACGTGCGCGCGCCCCCCGCCGTCCCCGCGTCCCCTCCCCTCAGCCCCCAGCTGTACGCTCCCGGGTCCCTGCGGCGTCGGCCCTGCTCGCAGTCCCAGCCCCACTCCGGCCCCGCCCGGCCCCGCCCTCTCCCCACAGCTCGGGGCAGACCCGCCCGCCGCAGCCGGAGTTACAAGAGCCGCCTCCGCGGACGCGGGCCCGGCCACTCGGAGCAGCTCTGCCGCGGGGACTGCACCGCCCGCCCTGCCGGACCCGCCCCGACCGGGGTTCGCCGCCTGCAGCAGCCGCCGCACCGCGACCTCGGGCCCCGCGCGGGCCATGGCTGTGCCCTGGGGTTGAGCGCACAGGTAGGGGCGCCCGGCGCACCGCGGCGCGGTCGGGGAACAGGACACTGGGAACGGGTGAGGGAGGTGGGTTGCATGGCTTGGGCGAGGCGCTTTGGTGGGTGTCCCTTTGAGGATTCAAACAGTTTGGAACGAGCTGGGCGGGCAGCCCGGAGCCGCGCGCGGAGGCGACGCGTCGCGCCTTTGGAAGCCTAGCGTTCTGCCTCCGGAGTTGAGGCGCAAGTTGGGCAAAGTTGGAAAATCGCTCCAAGGCGTGCCTCGTTCCAGTCTGTATTTCTCTCGAGGGTTGATTGTTGGCTCTGCTGCCAGGCAGATCGTCGCGTTCCCGGGCTGGTGGCCCCTGGTGGCCCCGTCCCACCCCCTCCTCCATGGGGCGGTGGCTCAGCGCGCGCTGTTCCATGGCTATTCCATGTTTACTGGAGAAGTTTCCGAGATCGCCAGCCGCCTCGGCCCCTCAGCCCCTCAGGGCGCCCCTGCGCCCCCGCGCCGTGCGCCCCTCCACTATCCCTCCCCGCTCCCCACACCTCAGCCCCAAACTTCGCGGCCGGAGTCCTCCCGGCCCCACCCAGTTCTGCACCACTAGGCTCTCCCTCTCTTGTTCCTGGCGGTCCCCCAGCCCCCCTCCAGCCGCCCCACCCTAGTCTTGCCCCTCTATGTCCCCCGCTCCCGAAAACTCCCTTCTCTAGGGCCGCGGAGCCTCGAAGTTTGCAGCGCGCCTCCCAGCGGGACGGGTGGGAGTGGGGGTGGGGGACATAATTAGGGAGATTCCTGCACTGGGGTGGGCGGGGAGGGGGGGTGCTGCACGGCGGCCCAGCCCTCGGGACCGCCCCTTCCCCTCCGGAGGCGGTGCTCTCTCCCCCACCTCACTCCCAAACTCGTCCCGGCGCGATGGCCCCCGCCCCAGCGCCTGGATTGGCGCCAGCAGCCTGAGGAATGTGGTGGTTGGAGCCGGTGACTAATTCAAACCAGAACTTGGGGAGGAGTGATGAGGGGTAAAGGGGAGGGGGAAAGGGGCTGTGCGTGGGAGGTGGGGGCTGGAGCCGGGCTAGGCCCAGGACTCGGAGCTGAGCTCTCTGCTACCCTCCAGTCGGGCGGCGCGCTCCAGGAGGGCCGGGGGCCCAGGTCGCGCCGTGGAGTTGGAAAGGCAGTGTGCTTAGGGTGTGTTCGAACTGTGTTATGTAAGGCTTTCCCATGCAGGGAGAGGGTGTTCGGTGTGCGAGGGCCAGGCCCACCCCTGGCAGGGCTGGGTACCCCTCGCGGTGCCAGGGCTGGGTATGTGGGGGTGCAGCCCCTTGGCGCGCAGGCCACGACGGACACGTGGGCTTTGCGTTGGGCTGGCCGTCTCCCTCCATGGGAGGGGAGCCGAGTGGGCAGATCGGGAATCTCGCAGCTCTCGCTGGGCCCCAGCACCAGGCGGGCGATGACTCTGGCGCCTCTGCACCGTGCGACCACGGAGAATTGTGTGCGTCGTGTGTGCGCTCGCACCTTACACAGGGTGTGGCTACCGAGAGGCAGTGGGGAGGCGCCCCCAGGGAGCCTGCAGTCACCGCTGAGCTCCCTGTCTGCGGAGGGGATTTGTAGAAAGACAGGACCATATCTTCCCTTGGTAGTGGGGTCTTTAGAGAATGACCTGGGGTTTATGGGGAAAAGGGACCCCGATATTTGCCTATATGCCCCCCGCACAGCACCAGGTCCCCAACAACTAGTTATGAAAGTTTCGTCTTTCAGAACCCAGCCTCTGATTTCAGAGATCACGTGACCCTCTGTGCAGGGCTTAGCACATGGTAGGGAGGGACTGGGTGGTTTTTTGTGGGATGCGCTGATGCCTTGGGGGGCTGTGGTGATCTGTGAGGGCAAAGGAGTTGGAAGGGGAGGGAGGGAGAGGTCGAAGAGGCCTTGGAAGGCGGTTCAGGGCCTCCACACCTTTGCTGGGTCTATACCGGGGGAATAGTTGGTTTTCAAGCCCTGGCTGAGCGAGGGGCTGCTCAGGGAAACCCCTGAGGCAGGGTGTGGCACTCACTTCCTTTCTGAGGCTGAATGGGGAAGCTTCCTTCTCTTCTGCCCATTGGGATGTGAGTCTGGGCCAGCACGTGGTGAGTGAGTGTGAAGTGTGGGGAGCGGAGGGTGCCCCAGGCTTAGGGGGCCACTGCCCTCCTTGCTCTGAGCTGTGGGATGAGGGGGCGTGGGGGAGGATCTGGGACCTTGAGAAGAGATGGGCCAGCAGAGGGTGCAGGGTCTGGGGGACTGAAGTTGGAGATTGGGGATGTCTCTAAAGCCCTGTCCTTAAGGTGTTATGTTCAGGGACATTGGAGAGAACAAGGACACACATGAATCACTCGAGGCTTAGTGCTGCCAACACGAACCCCCCCGTCCAGCAGTGATTCAGGGGTCCTGGTCTGGGCAGCTCCTTGAGGGGCCCACCCCACAGAGCCGAGGACTTGAGCAGATTTGGTTCAGGGAGTGAGGCTATAGGCCTAGGGTGAGGCATGAGAGGGTGAACCGTGGGAGGCCTGTGGGGGAGGAGGCCAGCATCGGTCAAGGGCAGAGAATGAACTGGGGGTCCTCAGGGTCACCTCAGTCCCAGAGAGGCCCTGGGTGGAGGTGCCCGGGCACCACCAGGCTGGATTCTTTGGCTCGACTTGCAATTGGCTGCCTGGGCCTGGCAGGGCTCACCACCCAGAGCCTGAGGAGCTGGTTTGAGGGGTTGGGGCAAAGCTGCGGGGGCGGAGGGTTGAGTGGGGCGCTGGGGTGTGGTCACCACCTTCCTCAGAACTTGGGAACCGCCTGGGGACAGACAGAGGGGCAGACTGGGAGAGCTAGTCAGACTCCTGACAGGAACTCGCCTCCCCCCTCCCCAGTTCTCCCCCGCCAACACTCCCAGCCGCCCCCAAGTTTCTCCCTGGAGCTGGGCTGATCATGTGGAAGGAACGTGGCCACTGGAGAGGGTTTAGCGTTTTTTGTTGCGTTGGGTGGCAGTGGTGGCGACTGTCTAGGGCCTTCTGCTCTCTCTTTGCCCTCGATGGCTTTACCCAGGCACCCAGGGGGCTACCATTTCCTTAGGCTCATGGCTGCCTGGCCACAGCGGGAAAATGTTTCTGTGGAACCCCACTTCTCTTCCTTCTCGCTGGCTTTAGTTCCCATCAGGGGGACGGCTGGGTGGTTGTAGCTGGACATCCTGGGTCCAGGGGTCAGTGTTTCACTGCAGCCTTAGGTCACTGTCCGCTAGGTCACAGTAGCGAGGTGTGTGTCATGAACCTGTGCAAGGGTCTCCCTCTGTCTGTGCGTGGTGGTCTTGCCTTGCAGTGGGCCTGGAGGTGCCACCTCTGCTTGCGTCTGGGGCCTGTGGGGCAGGGGACAGCGATGAGACTCTGCCCCGGTGGTGGAGGTTTTGTGGGGGCTGCGGGGCCTGTAGGTAAGGACTGGAGTAAGTTCCTCTGCCCTGGACAAGGGCCTGGTCCTGGAGTGTGTGTCCAGAGGCCCGCAGGAGGGTGAGGACAGCCCTGGGCTTGAGGCCCTGGCTGAGCGAGGGGCTGCTCTGGGCTGGTCCGGGTGGGGCATCCTGCCTTGTCCCCGGGGGCCGGAGCGGAGGTTCTAGGGGAAGGGGAAGTGCCTGGAGCTGATCCGTGTCCTGGCTGGGCTGGGGGTGGCTCTTTGGCAGCTGGTCACCCTGCACTGGCGTGGCCTGACCGCTGGGCGGAGAGCTGGGCTGCAGTTGGGGCTGTGATGGAGGCGCTGGTCTGGTGGGTGGGCACCTCTCAAGCTGTAATCTGCGCACCCCTCCCTCTGAGAGCCAACGGTTCTTCACCCTGCTCCCCGTGGAGGGAGCCACCAACAGAGTTGGTGTCTCAATCCCAGAGGTCCTGGGGTAAGGCCTGTTCTTTCTGGCTCTGTGGCCAGGTGTGGGGACTTGTGGCTGGAGAATGTAGTGCTGGCCCCAGCTGCCCTGTCACAAGCAGGGGGAGAGTCCCTCTTGGTCAGGGGAGGAAGGGGGAAGCTCCCTCCCCACTGGAAGTGAGAACTGAGAACTCCTGGGCTGCATGCAGAGCAGCTCGTGCTGGGGGAGTGGGAGGAAGCCTGGTGGTTAGTTAGGGGAGAGGTAGGAAAAGGCTTCAGGGCGGAGCCCAGAAGGCAGCAGCTTGGCTGGGGTGTGGGGATGGGGCGGCCCTGGGAGTCGGGACAGAAAACTTCAGCTGGATGATGAGAGGTGGAGAGTGCTGGAGTTGATGAGGCTGGAAAAGCTTCCTCCTGGTGCGTCATGGGCTGGGCCGGGGAGCAGGATAGGCAGGTGCACACAGGCGGAGGGAGACAGAGACCCTGGGCACCAGGTTAACAGGTGTAGGTGCCCTTCACGATAGGCAGGGCATGGGGCTGCCCGGACAGGTGTTTGTTGTGAGCAGGTGAAGGCGGTGGCTGTGGCCAGCTCTGGGCTGTGAAGAATAGGGCACCTCTGTGTGTACGTGGTGTGTGTGTGTGTGTGTGTGTGCGCCCTTGTATGTCTTTCTCTGAACGTCTCTCCAGTGCTGTGTGTCTCATGTCTTACAGGGTGTTCCCCCTGATAATCCCCCCACCGCACCCCACCCCATCCCGCCGGGGTGTCCCTCCCAGAACCAGCCGAGTGTGAAAGCTCTTGCTTCCAGCTTACACTCTGGAGATGACTGCGCAGTTCTGCCCAAGTTAGAGCAGGGCCTGGTTTTTTTTTTCTTTCCCTCCCAGACAGAGGGGCTGGCAGCTGCATACATACGGAGAGGTCCATTTGAAGGCTGCAGCCCTGGAAGAGATTCGCCTCTGGGTTTCTCCTTGCTCCTTTGGGAATGAAGGCCTGCCTGTTATGGCCGTTCCCATTTTTCTAGAGCGTGAAAATGTTCGCCTTGCCCTGCCAGCGCCTGGCTCTGGACAAGGCGTTCATTCTCTTGGCCTTTACCTTCTGGGGCCCAAGAGAGTCTCTACGTGAGCTGGGTTCTGGGCAGCTCAGGACTTCCGAACCCTGGGGACAGAACCTCCGTGAGCCTCGGAACCTCAGGCCCCTCAGATCCAGGCCTCTGGGGTGCCTGGGACACGCTGCCCGTTCTGGGCGTGATGTCCCCAAGCTGGACCAGGACGAGTGGCCCATCTTCCTGTGGGTGTGTCTCTCTAGTTCTCACTCTTCCTCCCTCGAGCACGGGTTTCTCTCTTCTGCGTATCTCTCTTGTGCATCTTTCTCTGTGGTTTCCCATCCTGTGTGTATGTATTGATTTGTGCCTTTGTCCTCTCAACTGGGCAAAGACCATTTGGCCTCCTTGGTGTCACAGGACCCCGGGCTTGCATTTCAACCCTGGGCACATCCGTATCTCACCTCTGGGGCCCGTGTCTGCATCTCTGAAACAAGCATTTTAATTTTTAATCGCGTAGGGTTGTTTGGGAGCTGAACGAGACCCCGGGCGTGGAATTTAGAACACAGCGCCTGGCACACCGGAGGCGTGCCAGGGCTTGGGGCTTGGGGCTTTTCTGTCCACGTGGAGCTTTCTCTTCCTCTTTGGTGTCTGGCGAGAGTGTTGATGAGAGTAGGTCGCCCCTCTGGGTGTGTGTCTTTGAATGTCCCAACCCCTCGTGTTGGTTTGTAAGCGCTGGGGCTTTCCTCCCGGTGGTGGTTTCTAGCTCAGGTGGTGAGTCATTTCGTTCTCCACGGCATGGGGACCGCTTCTCCCTGCCCTGCGTATACGGTGGGTCGCTTCGCTCGTGTGCAGGCCACCGTGCGGGCTGGAAGTTTCATCACCCTCAGTGTCCTCACGGTGGATGGGAGTGCTTCTCCCGTCCCTTGGAGTGGCATTTCCTGTGTCCGTCCGGTGCTGGACGTATGTGCGAACTTGTGCTGCTCTGGTGTGCAGCTTGTCGTCAGGTTTGGGACGTAGAGGCGTTGAGGCCCGCAGCCTTCCTCTTGGAGAACATGCGTGTGTGTATCAGTTCCTGTCATCTCGACGCTGATGCTGGCTGCAAGCCTGTCTTTGACCACTGCAGCCGTCAGGACGAGCCCCCTCCTCTCCCTGGTTGTCTTCCTGCTGGCTTTTGAGGAGAAGGGATTCTATTCCCTGGGAACCGAGGAGGGGGGCGGGGGGGATGCTTCTTTGGAGGTCACATCGGATGGAGACCGTCTGCCTAGGGCAAGGAGTCTGTTTCCTGGACCTGTCCAGGTGTCGCTCCCAGTCTGCAGAGGTGGCATGGGGAGAGAGGCCTGCTTCTCTGCACACCCTTGATGATGCGGTTTTAAACGGACAGGACAGCCTCGTTTTCCTCTTGGTTTCCGGTCTGAATGAACACTGTCCCTGCGATCTCACAGATGTGTCCTCTCGGCCTTGCAGCTGGAGTGGCCTCCCCGTCTCACTCCTGCCCTCCGAGCGGCCGCTCTGCCCCAGGGGGTCTCTCCACTCCAGCCCCGCTTGTCCCTGTACTAGGGATACTGTGAACCGGTGTCGCGGGGAGCGCTGGCGGCCCGCTAGCAGGCCTGGGTTCTAGGGCCCCGATACTCCCCCGTTCTCACCTCTGGACCTTAGTTTCCGCGTGTGTAAACAGCAGGTCTCATAAACCCATCTGCAGTGGTGGAAATATTCTCTGTCTTGCTGTCTAAGTTGGTAGCCACGTGTGACCATTGAGCTCTTCAGATGTGGCTGCCTTGTTGGACGGCACGGCTGTAAGCTTTCTTCTGTCTCCAGAGGCTCGTGACACTTGGCTGAATGTGCAGAATTCCCCAGAGCTCGGAAGACCCTGCTTTGGGTAGCAGCAGGGTGGAGCCCTCAGCGCCCCCTCACCCCCCCACCTCCCACCCCTTGGCAGCCTGGCTTCTACTGATGTGTGTGAGAGAAGAAGGAAGGACCAGCTGGGCTTGGTACAGGCTCCAGGGGTGGGAGAGACTGAGGGCTGGGACTCAGATGCAGAGAGCAGGCCCTTGCTGCCGTGGCCTCGAATCCCCCATCAGCACCCCCGTGTCTGTCCATCTGAGCAGTCCAGCTCAGATGAGAGGGGAGGTAGTCCTTCATGGCTGTGCCAGGAGGCCGCCGAGCCAGAGCAGGCAGGGTGGTTGGCAGCCCCTCTTGGCTGGGAAGCCAGTGAGTGCCACACTAGGGCCAACCTGCAGCCTTGGGTTCAGCGAACGCTGCCCTTTCCCAGGGGCCGTGGACCCTCCTCTACTCAGAATGGCCTTCTCCTCCCCTCCTCAGCAGCAGCCTGAGTCCAGGCATGTAGCAAGCAAGTCCCTCCTGGGCCTGCCAGCTCTGCTTCTTGGGACTCCTGGCCTGGGGCTTCCTCCCAAGGAGCTGTCAGGAAAGCCAACTGCTTGTGTCCACTGGAGCCCCAGCCCCTCTGGGCACTGGGGTCTGGCCGCTGAAGCATTTGGTCGACTTGCTTTTAGGCGTGACCCTTAAGCATGTTTGGAGCTGTTGTGGCCACAGTGAGTCACTGGGGAAAGAGAGAGGGTGGGGCCAAGATGTGGGCGAGGGTGAGTGCGCTCTCCCCCCTCGCCGGCTGCTGGCTCAGCACCAGGATGCTGGGCTGAGACGTGGGGCCCCACTCAAGGAGGAAGAGAGGGGTGCCAGGGCGCTTGGTGGCTTCAGAGATCTGAGAAGCCCTTAGGCCGGAAGGCCTTTTCCTTCCCTGCCCTGCCTGGCTCCTGTCTGCAGGGTGGGCTTCTCAGCGCTGCTCGCTGGGGGGGCACCGGTGTCAGTCCCAGCTCTGCTGTGTCACATCGTGAGGGTCAGTGTGACTTCCTCCAGCGGCTCCTCTGCCTGTCGACAGGGGAGGAGCTGTTGGCCCGGCTCACGCCTGTGCCCAACAGGCTGCTCACCTCCTGGAAGCAGCTATGCTGATGACGAGACACAATCATAAACGCAGCAGGTGTGAGTCCAGGCGGTGGGGACACAGGAGTCTGTGTGGTATTGTCACCTGTACTGTGATCCGCCCGGCGTTGGATCCCATATGCCCATAGATTTCCAAGTGACATAATTCTGTCCTCAGAGGCAAACTGGAGCGCTTTGAAGACGCCATTTATAATTCATTCCCTCTGAAAGTCTCCTAAGCCTTCTGGAACGTTCGGAGGCTAATTTGGCCACCTTGCTTATGATTTGTATCTGGGACTAGAACTGCATCTTAAATCACCACGTCAGGGGCGTGGAGTGCACTCAGTAAACGTTCAGGGGTTGCGCGAGTGCAGTTCGGCAGTGGCCCGATGCGGTGTGTCACTAAGCGCTGGGCTGTGCTGTGTCTGTCCCTCGCCAGTTTGGTCTCCAGGGTCCCGGACAGTGTGGGACACACGAGAGGTGATCAGTATGCACGGACTGATTGATCGATTTGCTAATTTCTGGATGTAAGCTGTTTGAGGGCGGAGCTTTGGGCGAGCGGCCCTGTGATTTATAGTGTCCCCCACATAAGTCTCCCAGACAGGCTTCTAGATGACGCTGCCGCCGCCATTCTGTGTGGGGGACCGTGGGCCGTGGCTGTATCCTGAGTCCTGCCTGCTGTCTTTCTAGGGCGCCACTCCCCCACTGACAGCTCATCCTGTGGCCGGAGGGTGTCTTTGCTCCTAAGTGCCTGCACCTATGGGGGCCTGGCTCAGGGCCCAGCGTGGGCAGCCAGATGGGCCCTGACTCATCACGTCCCCGAGGCAGCTCAGCTGGACTCCAGCCTCAGCTGGGGCCGGTGCTTGGGGGGGGGTGGGGGCTGGGGCTTCCTTTGTTCAGCCCTGTGGCAGGGCTCGTGGAGCTCCCTGCTGGTGAAGGGTCTCCCTGGATTCGAGGACTGGGTTAGACAGGGTGACTCAGAGTCACCGTCATCATCACCAACATCCCTGCTGTCAGGCCTGCCAACTGCCCCCAGTGCTGGAGACTCTGATGAGTGTCTGTCCTTTGAGGCGTCACGTGGTTAAAGCTGCAGACCTGAGAGGGTATAGGGAATGAGGCACAGCCTCGGGTCCAAGCCCGGGTGTTGTGGACCCTGGGGCGAATCGGCCTCCGTCTCAGTCTCTCCATCTGTAAAGTGGAGACAGTCACGGCTCCCTCCTGAAGCTGGTCTGAAGGTCCAGAAGAGGACGCGTGTCGTGTCGTGAGGCTCCTGCCTACCAGAGCTTTTCACGCTCTCACGCTTGCTCTCCTTCAGTCCTCCTGGGAATCCCTCATCCTTACCGTGTTCACAGATGAGGTTCAGAGAAGTTAAGCGACGAGGCCGGCGTCACACAGCTGGGAGGATGCAGGGCCAGGATTTGACTCTGAGCCTGGCACCCAGGCTAGAGAGTCACGTATGAATAGACTGGATGACAGCAGTGGGGGTCGGCGTTTGAGTCTGGCCCGGGGAGTGGGACATCCGGCTCTTCCTCCCGAGACCGCTGATCGGGGTTCTTGTGAGCGGTGGTTGAGAGTGCAGTGTGCTCACTGTGAACCTTCCCCTAGGCTGTGTGACCGAGATTCCCCACGAGAGAGAGAGAGACCGAGGAGAGGACAGGAAGGAGGGGCGGGCTCCTGGCAAGGCATTTGCTCCTGAACAGAGTCCTGCTGAAGGTCAGTAGGGGATGGGGGGATGGGGTGAGAGAGGTGGAGGTGACTGGATGGGGCAGGGGAGACCCCGGGTGGCCTCGGGAGGCAGAGTCTGGGTGGAAGAGGTGAGGGGCTGGTGACCTCCAAGGCCGGTTGCATCCTGTCCGCTTTCCATCTTTGTTGACCCCTTGGAGCACTACGGGCTTGAGGACCTCGGGGACGGTGCTCCACACCCCCTCGTCGTGGTGCCTTGCGTCCCAGTGCCCTGAGCTTGTTCTCGTCCCTCACCCCAGATGGAGAAGGAGGAGGAGACGACCCGGGAGCTGCTGCTGCCCAACTGGCAGGGCAGCGGCTCCCACGGGCTGACCATCGCCCAGACGGATGACGGCGTCTTTGTGCAGGAGGTGATGCAGAATTCCCCTGCGGCCCGCACCGGGGTGGTCAAGGAGGGTGAGTCGCTGCAGGGTGCGGGCTGGGTGCTGGGCTGGGGTGGGCGAGGGTGGTGGAGGGAAGGGCAGGGGGCAGGCAGAAGGGCCCCCTGGCTGTGGAGGGCCTGGTCCCAGTGCCATTAGGCTTGGTCAGTGCCCAGACCCTGCTGTCTCTTGCCCTCTCGGGGTCCGTCACTTGCTCAAGGTCCTTGTGGCGGGGTCGGGGGTGGGGGGACAGTCATGTAGGGTGGCGGAGACATAGTGCTCAGCTCTCACTCCACCACTCACAAGCTCTTGCCACTCTGGACGCTCTAAGCCTCAGTTTCCTCATCTGTACACTGGGTGTCACCACACCTGCCTTGCAGGGTGTCATGACATGCACTAAATGCACGTCGGTGAGGGCGCCGGGCACGCCGTGGTTGTGTGTTGCTTCTCTGAGACGCCCCCGCCTCTTCTTGCCCCTTCCTGCTCAGGGGACCAGATAGTGGGCGCCACCATCTACTTTGACAACCTGCAGTCAGGCGAGGTGACGCAGCTGCTGAGCACCATGGGGCACCACGCCGTGGGTCTGAAGCTGCACCGCAGGGGCGACCGCTCCCCTGAGCCCGGCCAGACCTGGACCCACGGAGTCTTCAGCTCCCAAGGCTCCGAAGTGGTTCTGGTGAGTGCCTCACCCGCTTGTCCGCGCCCTGAGTCCCGCCCCCCCGGCAACACCGGCCTGCGGGCCCTGCTTCCCGAGCCTTCTGTCTGCCCACTGGACCGCTCTTGTCATTCCTTCTCCTGATTTCACCCCCTCTGTCTCTCTGCTGAGCCAGTCTGTCTGTTCCTATTCACGTGTGGCATGTGGCTGACGCCGCCCCTAAGTGCCTCCTGCAGTCCCTTCTGAGTGCCGCAGCGTGGGAACCGGCTCCTGCTCTCTGGTCCTCCATGCCGGGAGGAAGGTCGGCTGCTCTGCCGGAGTCTTTGAAATGATTTCACGGCTGCCTAGCTCTGCCTCACAGACCATTTGTCTACTCCCGGAGGCCTGGACTCACCTGTGAGTCAGAGGCTGGGCAGCAGAGTGCTTGAGGGACGTTTTCCTGCTCCTTTTGATGGTTTGTTCATGTAGCAGATAATGGTCCTCGAGGTGGAAGTGTTCACCCGAGCACAAGCAGCCTCAACGAACACTTTGCAGGGGTGTCCGGGAGGAATCCCTTCCCGGTGAAACAAGTACTCCAGTGAGTCGAGCCGAGAGCCTCAGGGTCAAGTCAGTGTAGAGCTGGTGGCCCAGAGGCGTCCCTGGTACTTGACAGGCTGATTTGAGTCTAGAACTGTCTGTAAATCCCCCTCCCAGACTGCGCAGTCCAGGAGTCTGCACCCCGCTCCCCATGACTTGCTTACTGGAGTTCCCTCAAATAATTTCTGTTTTCCTCTATGATGTGGCTGTCAAGCCCCTCTCATCGGCCCCCTGCGCTGCGTCCCAGGAGGCTCCGTGGACCTCCGTTATGGTCCCGGCTTCTTTGGGGAAACAGGAAATCATGTTGTCGGCTGGGCTGTGGCCGGGCGTCTGTCACTCGGGCAGACTCTGCTGCAACCTCTGCCGGGCGTGTCTTTCTGCAGAGCGGGGATGATGAGGAGTACCAGCGCATCTATGCCACGAAGATCAAGCCTCGGCTGAGGTCGGAGGACGGAGTGGAAGTGGACCCTGGGGAGACCCAGAGCCGCACCATCACGGTGACGAGGAGGGTCACGGCCTACACAGTGGACGTGACCGGCCGGGAAGGAGCCAAGGACATCGACATCAGCAGCCCTGAGTTCAAGATCAAGATTCCACGGCATGAACTGACGGAAATCTCCACTGTGGATGTGGAGACCCAGCCTGGGATGACAGTGATCAGACTGCCCTCGGGCTCGGGGGCAGCGTCTCCAACCACAGGCTCTGCTGTGGACATCCGAGCGGGGTCCATTTCCGCTTCGGGACCAGAGTTCCAAGGAGCTGGCCACTCGAAGTTCCAGGTCACCATGCCTGGGATAAAGGTGGGAAGCCCGGGAGTCAATGTCAGTGCGAAGGGCTTGGACTTGGGTGGCAGAGGGGGCATCCAGGTTCCGGGAGTGGACATTTCGTCTTCTCTTGGGGGCGGGGCAGTAGAGTTGCAGGGCGCATCTCTTGAAGATGGCAATAATGGGAAAATTAAAATACCAGCCATGAAGGGGCCAAAGTTTGGTATCCCAGGAGGGCCCGAAGGCCAGGCGCCAGAGGCAGGGGTGGCTGTTTTCACACCTGAATTCTCTGCGGGGCACAAGGAGGGCAAGCCAGGTGTGACCATTGGCGGGAACGTCCAGACCCCTCGGCTAGAAGTTGTTGCTCCCTCTGCCAATATTGAGGGGCTTAAGGGGAAGCTGAAGGGCCCCCAGATCACTGGGCCATCCCTTGAGGGAGAGCTAGGACTGAAAGGAGCCAAGACGCAGGGGAGCATAGGGGTGGACGTCTCTGCTCCCAAAATGAAGGGCAGCATCGCTGGCCCCAGTGTGGAAGGTCGAGCCTGTGACATTGATATTCATGGGTCTGGGGGCAAACCAAATATGCCCAAGATGAAAGTCCAGAAATTCTCTGTATCGGGCCCTAAGGGAGAGGGAGCTGGCATTGATGTGACACTGCCCACAGGTGCAGTGACCCTTCCTGGGATCTCTGGGGATGTCAGCCTGCCCAGGGTGGCCACTGGGGGTCTGGAAGGGAAGATGAAGGGTACTAAAGTCAAGAGTCCTGAACTGATTACTCAGACCCCTAAAATCTCCATGCAGGATGTGGATCTGAGCCTTGGCTCCTCCAAACTGAAAGGAGACATTAAAGTTTCTGCTCCAGGAGTTCACAGTGACGTTAAAGGCCCTCAAGTGGTAGTTAAAGGTTCCAAAATGGACATAGAGACACCCAGCCTAGAGGGGACTCTGGCAGGCCCCAAGCTGAGTGGTCCTTCTGGGAAGATGGGAACCTGCAGTATCTCTATGGCAGATGTAGATTTAAATGTGGCTGCACCTAAAATGAAAGGGGGTGTAGATGTCACACTCCCAAAAGTAGAAGGGAAAGTCAAAGTCCCTGAAGTTGATGTCAAAGGCCCCAAAGTGGATGTCAGTGCCCCAGATGTGGATGTTCATGGCCCAGAATGGAACCTGAAAATGCCTAAGATGAAAATGCCCAAGTTCAGCACTCCAGGAGTCAAAGGGGAAGGCCCAGATGTAAATGTGAATCTACCCAAAGGAGATGTCAGTATTTCTGGGCCCAAGATCAACATGGAAGCCCCAGATGTCAACATAGGAGGCCTGGGGGGCAAACTTAAAGGCCCTGATGTTAAGTTGCCTGAAGTGAGTGTCAAGACACCAAAGATCTCCATGCCCGATGTAGATTTGCATGTTAAAACCACAAAGGTAAAAGGAGAGTATGATGTAACTGTACCAAAGCTGGAAGGGGAACTGAAAGGCCCCCAGGTGGACATCGGTGTCCCAGATGTGGACATTCATGGCCCAGACTGGCATCTGAAGATGCCCAAGATGAAAATGCCCAAATTCGGTGTGCCAGGGTTCAAAGCAGAGGGCCCAGATGTGGATGTGAACTTGCCCAAGCCCGATGTGGATATTTCTGGGCCCAAGGTGGACATTAGTGCCCCAGATGTGAGAATTGAGGGACCAGAAGGGAAATTGAAAGGACCCAAGTTTAAGATGCCAGAGATGAATATCAAAGCCCCAAAGATCTCCATGCCAGATGTGGACTTACATTTGAAAGGCCCTAAAGTAAAAGGAGAGTATGATGTCACAGTGCCAAAGGTTGAAGGTGAGATTAAAGTTCCTGATGTTGAACTTAAAAGTGCCAAATTGGACATTGATGCTCCAGAAGTGGATGTTCATGGCCCAGACTGGCACCTGAAGATGCCCAAGATGAAAATGCCCAAGTTCAGCATGCCTGGCTTCAAAGGAGAGGGCCCAGAAGTGGATGTGAACCTGCCCAAAGCTGATATTGACATCTCTGGACCCAAGGTGGACATTGAAGCCCCAGATGTGAGCCTTGAGGGACCAGAAGGAAAGCTGAAGGGTCCCAAGTTTAAGATGCCTGAGATGGATATCAAGGCCCCAAAGATCTCCATGCCTGATGTGGATTTGCATTTGAAGGGTCCCACAGTAAAGGGGGAGTATGATGTTACAGTGCCAAAGCTGGAAGGTGACCTGAAAGGGCCAAAAGTAGACATCGGTGCCCCAGACGTTGAAGTCCATGGTCCTGATTGGAACCTGAAGATGCCCAAGATGAAAATGCCCAAATTTACCATGCCCAGCCTCAAAGGTGAGGGCCCAGAATTAGATGTGAAGCTGCCCAAGGCTGATGTGGACATTTCTGCATCTAAGGTAGATATTAGGGCTCCAGATGTGAGCCTTGAAGGACCTGAAGGGAAGTTGAAAGGGCCCAAGTTTAAGATGCCTGAGATGCACTTCAAAGCTCCTAAGATGACTCTGCCAGATGTTGACCTCAATCTTAAAGGACCCAAAGTGAAAGGAAATGTAGATATGTCTGCACCAAAAATGGAAGGTGAGGTGAAAGTTCCAGATGTGGACATCAAAGGCCCCAAAGTAGACATTAAAGCACCAGATGTGGAAGTACAAGGGGGAGACTGGAGTCTCAAAATGCCCAAGATGAAAATGCCCAAGTTCAGCATGCCTGGCTTAAAAGGCGAGGGCCCAGATGTGGACGTAAACCTGCCCAAGGCTGACATTGACATTGCTGGACCCAAAATTGACATCGAAGCCCCAGATGTGAGCCTTGAGGGACCTGAAGGAAAGCTGAAGGGTCCCAAGTTTAAGATGCCAGACATGCACTTCAAGGCCCCCAAGATCTCCATGCCTGATGTTGACTTACACTTGAAAGGCCCCAAAGTCAAAGGGGACATTGACGTGGATGTCTCTGTGCCCAAGATAGAAGGTGAAATGAAAGTGCCGGATGTAGACCTCAAAGGACCCAAAGTGGACATTGATGTCCCTGATGTGGATGTTCACGGCCCAGACTGGCACCTGAAGATGCCCAGGATGAAAATGCCCAAGTTCAGCATGCCCGGCTTCAAAGGAGAGGGGCCAGAAGTGGATGTGAACCTACCCAAGACCAACATTGACATCTCTGGACCGAAGGTAGACATTGAAGCCCCAGATGTGAGCCTTGAGGGACCAGAGGGAAAGCTGAAGGGTCCCAAGTTTAAGATGCCTGACATGCACTTCAAGGCCCCCAAAATCTCCATGCCTGATATGGACTTACACTTGAAAGGCCCCAAAGTCAAAGGGGACGTCGATGTGTCCGTGCCCAAGGTAGAAGGTGAAATGAAAGTGCCGGATGTGGACATCAAGGGCCCCAAGGTTGACATCGATGTTCCAGATGTTGATGTTCATGGCCCAGACTGGCACTTGAAGATGCCCAAGATGAAAATGCCCAAGTTCAGCATGCCAGGCTTCAAAGGAGAGGGCCCAGAAGTGGATGTGAACCTGCCCAAGGCTGATATTGACATCTCTGGACCCAAGGTTGACATTGAAACTCCAGATGTGAGCCTTGAGGGACCAGAAGGAAAGTTGAAAGGCCCTAAGCTTAAGATGCCTGAGATGCACTTCAAGGCCCCCAAGATCTCCATGCCTGATGTGGACTTACACCTGAAAGGCCCCAAAGTCAAAGGGGACGTCGATGTGTCCGTGCCCAAGGTAGAAGGTGAAATGAAAGTGCCGGATGTTGACCTCAAAGGACCCAAAGTGGACATCGATGTCCCTGATGTGGATGTTCACGGCCCGGACTGGCACTTGAAGATGCCCAAGGTGAAAATGCCCAAGTTCAGCATGCCTGGCTTCAAAGGAGAGGGCCCAGACGTGGATGTGAACCTGCCCAAGGCCGACATTGACATCTCTGGACCCAAGGTTGACATTGAAGCCCCGGATGTGAGCCTTGAGGGACCAGAAGGAAAGCTGAAGGGTCCCAAGTTTAAGATGCCTGACATGCACTTCAAGGCTCCCAAGATCTCCATGCCTGATGTGAACCTGAATCTTAAGGGGCCAAAACTCAAGGGTGATGTAGATGTGTCTTTGCCTGAAGTAGAAGGTGAAATAAAAGTGCCAGATGTCGACCTTAAAGGACCCAAAGTTGATGTCAGTGCTCCAGATGTGGACGTTCATGGCCCAGACTGGCACTTGAAGATGCCTAAAATGAAAATGCCCAAGTTCAGCATGCCTGGCTTCAAAGGAGAGGGCTCAGACGTGGATGTGAACCTGCCCAAGGCTGACATTGATATCTCAGGACCCAAGGTGGATGTTGAAGTTCCAGATGTGAATGTTGAAGGTCCAGATGCAAAACTAAGAGGTCCTAAATTTAAGATGCCAGAAATGAATATAAAGCCTCAGAAGATAGCCATGCCAGATGTTGGTTTACATTTGAAAGGTCCTAAAGTTAAAGGAGACTATGGTGTAACAGCCCCAAAAGTAGAAGGAGAGATAAAAGCTCCTGATGTCAACATCAAAGGCCCCAAAGTGGACATTAATGCACCAGATGTGGGAGTTCATGGTCCAGACTGGCACCTGAAGATGCCCAAAGTGAAAATGCCCAAGTTCAGCATGCCTGGCTTCAAAGGAGAAGGCCCTGAAGTGGATGTGAACCTCCCCAAAGCCGACATTGATGTCTCTGGACCTAAGATGGACATTGATGCTCCAGATGTGACTGTCGAAGGTCCAGAGGGGAAACTAAAGAGTCCCAAGTTTAAGATGCCAAGCATGAATATACAGACACACAAGATCTCTATGCCTGATGTTGGACTTAATCTGAAAGCCCCTAAACTGAAAACGGATGTGGATGTTTCCCTTCCTAAAGTGGAAGGAGACTTGAAAGTTCCTGAAATAGACCTGAAAGCCCCTAAGGTGGATGTGGATGTTGGTGATATTGACATTGAATGTCCCGAAGGAAAGCTGAAGGGTCCTAAGTTTAAGATGCCAGACATGCACTTCAAGGCCCCCAAGATCTCCATGCCTGATGTGGACTTACACTTGAAAGGCCCCAGAGTCAAAGGGGATGTCGATGTGGATGTCTCTGTGCCCAAGGTAGAAGGTGAAATGAAAGTGCTGGATGTAGACCTCAAAGGACCCAAAGTGGACATTGATGTCCCAGATGTGAATGTTCACGGCCCAGACTGGCACCTGAAGATGCCCAAGATGAAAATGCCCAAGTTCAGCATGCCAGGCTTCAAAGGAGAGGGCCCAGAAGTGGATGTGAACTTGCCAAAGGCCGACATTAATGTTTCTGGCCCCAAAGTGGACATTGATACACCTGATTTGGATATTGAGGGACCCGAAGGGAAATTAAAAGGCTCTAAATTTAAAATGCCTAAGTTGAATATCAAACCTTCCAAGATATCCATGCCAGATGTGGACTTCAATTTGAAGGGACCCAAACTGAAAGGAGAGATAGATGCTTCTGTGCCAGAACTAGAAGGTGATCTCAGAGGTCCGCAAGTTGATATTAAAGGTCCCAATGTGGATGTGGAGGTGCCTGATGTTGACCTGGAATGTCCTGATGCAAAGTTGAAGGGCCCTAAGTTTAAGATGCCTGAGATGCACTTCAAGGCCCCCAAGATCTCCATGCCTGATGTGGACTTACACTTGAAAGGCCCCAAAGTCAAAGGGGACGTCGATGTGTCCCTGCCCAAGGTAGAAGGTGAAATGAAAGTGCCGGATGTAGACCTCAAAGGACCCAAAGTGGACATCAATGTCCCTGATGTGGATGTTCATGGCCCGGACTGGCACTTGAAGATGCCCAAGATGAAAATGCCCAAGTTCAGCATGCCAGGCTTCAAAGCAGAGGGCCCAGAAGTGGACGTGAACCTGCCCAAGGCTGACATTGACATTTCTGGACCCAAGGTAGACATTGAAGCCCCAGATGTGAGCCTTGAGGGACCAGAGGGAAAGCTGAAGGGTCCCAAGTTTAAGATGCCTGACATGCACTTCAAGGCTCCCAAGATCTCCATGCCTGATGTGGACTTACACTTGAAAGGCCCCAAAGTCAAAGGGGACATCGATGTGTCCGTGCCCAAGGTAGAAGGTGAAATGAAAGTGCCGGATGTGGACATCAAGGGCCCCAAGGTTGACATCGATGTTCCAGATGTGGATGCTCATGGCCCAGACTGGCACTTGAAGATGCCCAAGATGAAAATGCCCAAGTTCAGCATGCCAGGCTTCAAAGGAGAGGGCCCAGATGTGGATGTGAACCTGCCCAAGGCTGATGTTGACATCTCTGGACCTAAGGTTGACATTGAAGCTCCAGATGTGACTATCGAAGGTCCAGAAGGAAAACTGAAAGGTCCTAAGTTCAAGATGCCTGAGATGCACTTTCATGCTCCCAAGATCTCCATGCCTGATGTGGACTTCAACTTAAAGGGGCCTAAAATTAAAGGAGATGTTGATGTTTCTGCCCCAAAATTGGAGGGAGAGTTAAAGGGTCCAGAAGTGGATGTCAAGGGCCCCAAATTGGATGTTGACATGCCAGACGTAGCTGTGGAAGGCCCAGATGGCAAATGGAAAAGTCCTAAATTTAAGATGCCAGACATGCATTTTAAAACTCCCAAAATCTCCATGCCAGACATTAATCTACACTTAAAAAGCCCCAAGGTCAAGGGAGAGGTGGATGTAGATGTTCCTAAATTGGAAGGTGACATCAAAGGACCAGACCTCAAAGGTGACATCAGTGGCCCAGATATTGACATTGAAGGACCAGAGGGCAAATTGAAAGGCCCCAAGTTCAAGATGCCTGACATGCATTTCAAAGCCCCCAATATTTCTATGCCTGATGTGGACTTAAATCTGAAAGGACCAAAAATCAAGGGGGATGTAGATGTGTCTGTGCCTGAGGTAGAAGGTAAAGTTAAAGTACCAGATGTGAACATCAAGGGCCCCAAAGTAGACATAAATGCACCTGAAGTTCATGGCCCAGACTGGCACCTGAAGATGCCCAAGATGAAAATGCCCAAGTTCAGCATGCCCGGCTTCAAAGGAGAGGGCCCAGAAGTGGATGTGAACCTGCCCAAGGCTGACATCGACATCTCTGGACCCAAAGTGGACATCGAAGGTCCTGATGTTAACATTGAAGGACCTGAGGGAAAGTTGAAAGGTCCCAAGTTCAAGATGCCTGAGATGAACATCAAAGCTCCCAAGATCTCCATGCCTGACTTTGATTTGCATCTGAAAGGTTCCAAGGTAAAGGGAGATGTGGACGTTTCTCTGCCTAAAGTGGAAGGTGATCTGAAAGGCCCTGAAGTTGACCTGAAAGGCCCCAAAGTGGACATCAATGCCCCAGACGTGGACGTTCATGGCCCAGACTGGCACCTGAAGATGCCCAAAGTGAAAATGCCCAAGTTCAGCATGCCTGGCTTCAAAGGAGAAGGCCCGGATGTGGATGCGAACCTGCCCAAGGCTGACATCGATATCTCAGCTCCCAAAGTGGACCTTGAATGTCCAGATGTGAATGTTGAAGGACCAGAAGGAAAGTGGAAAAGTCCAAAGTTTAAGATGCCTGAAATGCATTTTAAGAGTCCAAAGATATCCATGCCAGATATTGATCTTAATCTAACAGGTCCAAAAGTGAAAGGAGAGCTGGATGTTTCAGGTCCCAAGGTAGAGGGAGATCTGAAAGGCCCTGAAGTTGACCTCAAAGGCCCCAAAATGGATATTGACGTCCCCGATGTGGATGTTCATGGCCCAGACTGGCACCTGAAGATGCCCAAGATGAAAATGCCCAAGTTCAGCATGCCCGGCTTCAAAGGAGAGGGCCCAGAAGTGGATGTGAACCTGCCCAAGGCTGACATCGACATCTCTGGACCCAAAGTGGACATCGAAGGTCCTGATGTTAACATTGAAGGACCTGAGGGAAAGTTGAAAGGTCCCAAGTTCAAGATGCCTGAGATGAACATCAAAGCTCCCAAGATCTCCATGCCTGACTTTGATTTGCATCTGAAAGGTCCCAAGGTAAAGGGAGATGTGGACGTTTCTCTGCCTAAAGTGGAAGGTGATCTGAAAGGCCCTGAAGTTGACCTGAAAGGCCCCAAAGTGGACATCAATGCCCCAGACGTGGACGTTCATGGCCCAGACTGGCACCTGAAGATGCCCAAAGTGAAAATGCCCAAGTTCAGCATGCCTGGCTTCAAAGGAGAAGGCCCGGATGTGGATGTGAACCTGCCCAAGGCTGACATCGACATCTCTGGACCCAAGGTGGATATTGAAGGTCCTGATGTTAACATTGAAGGACCTGAGGGGAAATTGAAAGGTCCTAAGTTCAAGATGCCAGAGATGAACATCAAAGCACCCAAGATCTCTATGCCTGACATTGACTTAAACCTCAAGGGCCCCAAAATGAAGGGTGATGTGGACATTTCTCTTCCTAAAGTGGAAGGTGACCTGAAAGGCCCTGGAATTGACATCAAAGGCCCAAAAGTGGATGTTGATGTTCCAGATGTGGATGTTCATGGCCCAGATTGGCATCTGAAGATGCCCAAGGTGAAAATGCCCAAGTTCAGCATGCCTGGCTTCAAAGGAGAAGGCCCGGATGTGGATGTGAACCTGCCCAAAGCTGACATCGATGTCTCAGGACCCAAGATTGATGTTGACATTCCAGATGTGAATATTGAAGGTCCAGATGCAAAACTAAAGGGCCCCAAGTTCAAGATGCCAGAGATGAATATCAAAGCTCCTAAAATATCAATGCCAGATTTAGACCTTAATCTTAAAGGCCCTAAAATGAAAGGAGATGTGGATGTTTCACTTCCAAATGTAGAAGGTGATTTGAAAGGACCAACACTTGACATCAAAGGCCCAAAGTTAGATTTAGATGCTCCAGATATTGACATTCATGGCCCAGAAGGTAAATTGAAAGGTCCAAAACTAAAGATGCCTGACATGCATGTAAACATGCCCAAGATCTCCATGCCAGAAATTGACTTGAATTTGAAAGGCTCAAAGCTTAAGGGAGATATTGATGTTTCCGGACCCAAATTAGAAGGTGACATTAAAGCTCCCAAGTTGGATGTAAAGGGCCCAGAAGTGGACATTTCTGGTCCTAAGCTCAATATTGAAGGCAAGTCCAAGAAATCTCGTTTTAAGCTTCCCAAATTTAATTTTTCGGGCTCCAAAGTTCAGACACCGGAGGTGGACGTCAAAGTTAAAAAGCCAGATATTGATGTAACAGGCCCCAAAGTTGATATCAATGCTCCTGATGTTGAGGTCCAAGGAAAAGTGAAAGGCTCCAAGTTCAAAATGCCTTTCCTGAGTATTTCATCTCCTAAAGTTTCTATGCCGGATGTGGAGTTAAATCTGAAAAGTCCTAAAGTCAAAGGAGACATAGATATTGCCGGTCCAAATTTAGAAGGGGACTTTAAAGAGCCCAGAGTGGATATTAAGGCACCAGAAGTTCATCTTGATGCCCCTGATGTGGATGTTCATGGTCCAGAATGGAATTTGAAAATGCCCAAGATGAAAATGCCCAAGTTCGGTGTGCCTGGCTTAAAAGCAGAAGGGCCTGACATGGCTGTGGATCTGCCAAAAGGAGATATCAAGATAGAGGGTCCCAGCGTGGACATTGAGGGCCCTGATGTAAACGTGGAAGGTCTAGAAGGAGGCTTAAAGGGTCCCAAATTCAAGATGCCTGACATAAATATCAAAGCTCCCAAGATCTCCATGCCTGACATTGATTTAAACTTGAAGGGCCCCAAAGTTAAAGGTGATGTGGATGTTTCTCTGCCCAAAGTTGAAGGAGATCTGAAAGGACCAGGGGTTGATATCAAAGGGCCCAAAGTGGACATCGATGCCCCAGATGTGGACGTTCATGGCCCAGACTGGCACCTGAAGATGCCCAAAGTGAAAATGCCCAAGTTCAGCATGCCTGGCTTCAAAGGAGAGGGCCCAGAAGTGGATGTTACCCTCCCTAAAGCTGACCTTGATATTTCTGGCCCCAAAGTGGACATTGATGTCCCAGATGTGAATATCGAAGGTCCAGATGCAAAATTGAAGGGCCCCAAGTTCAAGATGCCAGAGATGAACATCAAAGCTCCCAAAATCTCTATGCCAGACTTTGATCTGAACCTGAAGGGCCCCAAAATGAAGGGTGATGTGGACGTCTCTCTGCCCAAAGTGGAGGGTGACCTAAAGGGCCCTGAGGTGGACATCAAGGGCCCTAAAGTGGATATTGACGCTCCTGATATTAACATCGAAGGCCCAGAGGGCAGTTTGAAGGGTCCCAAATTCAAGATGCCAGAAATGCACCTAAAGGCTCCCAAGATCTCAATGCCTGATATTGATTTAAACCTGAAGGGCCCCAAGGTGAAAGGTGATGTGGACCTTTCCCTTCCCAAGATTGAAGGAGATCTAAAAGGCCCCGAGATCGATATCAAAGGTCCGAAAGTGGACGTCAGTGCTCCTGATGTGGATGTTCATGGCCCAGACTGGCACCTGAAGATGCCCAAAGTGAAAATGCCCAAGTTCAGCATGCCCGGCTTCAAAGGAGAGGGCCCGGAAGTGGATGTGAACCTGCCCAAGGCTGACATCGACATCTCTGGACCCAAAGTGGACATCGAAGGTCCTGATGTTAACATTGAAGGACCTGAGGGAAAGTTGAAAGGTCCCAAGTTCAAGATGCCAGAGATGAACATCAAAGCTCCCAAGATCTCCATGCCTGACTTTGATTTGCATCTGAAAGGTCCCAAGGTAAAGGGTGATGTGGACCTTTCTCTGCCCAAAGTGGAAGGTGACCTGAAAGGCCCCAAAGTGGACATCAATGCCCCAGACGTGGACGTTCATGGCCCAGACTGGCACCTGAAGATGCCCAAAGTGAAAATGCCCAAGTTCAGCATGCCTGGCTTCAAAGGAGAAGGCCCTGAAGTGGATGTGAACCTGCCCAAGGCTGACATCGACATCTCAGCACCCAAAGTGGATGTTGAATGTCCAGATGTGAATATCGAAGGTCCAGATGCAAAACTGAAGGGCCCCAAGTTCAAGATGCCAGAGATGAACATCAAAGCTCCTAAGATCTCCATGCCCGATTTTGACTTAAACCTCAAGGGCCCCAAAATGAAGGGTGATGTGGATGTTTCTCTTCCTAAAGTGGAAGGTGACCTGAAAGGCCCTGGAATTGACATCAAAGGCCCCAAAGTGGACATTGATGTTCCCGATGTGGACGTTCATGGCCCAGACTGGCATCTGAAGATGCCCAAGGTGAAGATGCCCAAGTTCAGCATGCCTGGCTTCAAAGGAGAGGGCCCAGAAGTGGACGTGAATCTGCCCAAGGCTGATATTGACATCTCTGGACCCAAGGTGGACATAGACACTCCTGACATTGACATTCATGGCCCAGAAGGGAAACTGAAGGGCCCCAAGTTTAAAATGCCTGACTTGCATCTCAAGGCCCCCAAGATCTCCATGCCTGAAGTTGACCTGAATCTGAAGGGTCCTAAATTAAAGGGCGACGTGGACGTTTCTCTGCCCAAAGTGGAAGGAGACCTCAAGGGCCCCGAAGTAGACATCAAGGGCCCCAAAGTGGACATCGATGTTCCAGATGTGGACGTTCATGGCCCAGACTGGCATCTGAAGATGCCCAAGGTGAAGATGCCCAAGTTCAGCATGCCTGGCTTCAAAGGAGAGGGCCCAGACGTGGATGTGAACCTGCCCAAGGCTGACATTGACATTCCAGATGTGAATATCGAAGGTCCAGATGCGAAGCTGAAGGGCCCCAAGTTCAAGATGCCAGAGATGAACATCAAAGCACCCAAGATCTCCATGCCTGACATTGACTTGAACCTGAAAGGTCCCAAAGTAAAGGGTGATGTGGACGTTTCTCTTCCTAAGGTGGAAGGTGACCTGAAAGGCCCTGTAATTGACATCAAAGGCCCCAAAGTGGACATCGATGTTCCCGATGTGGACGTTCATGGCCCAGATTGGCATCTGAAGATGCCCAAGGTGAAAATGCCCAAGTTCAGCATGCCTGGCTTCAAAGGAGAAGGCCCAGAAGTGGATGTGAACTTGCCCAAGGCCGACATTGATGTCTCAGGACCCAAGGTGGCCGTTGATGTTCCAGATGTGAATATTGAAGGTCCAGATGCAAAACTGAAGGGTCCCAAGTTCAAGATGCCAGAGATGAACATCAAAGCGCCCAAAATCTCCATGCCCGATCTTGACTTTAACCTCAAGGGCCCCAAAATGAAGGGCGATGTGGATGTCTCTCTGCCCAAAGTGGAAGGTGACCTCAAGGGCCCTGAGATTGACATAAAGGCACCCAAATTGGACATTGATATCGAAGGTCCAGAAGGAAAATTGAAAGGGCCTAAATTTAAGATGCCAGAGATGCACATTAAAGCCCCCAAAATCTCTATGCCTGACTTTGACTTAAATCTGAAAGGGCCAAAGGTAAAGGGTGACGTGGGTGTTTCCCTACCTAAGGTGGAAGGTGACCTGAAAGGGCCAGAGGTGGACATTGAGGGTCCTGAAGGGAAAATCAAAGGTCCCAAATTTAAGATGCCTGATGTGCATTTCAAAACTCCACAAATCTCCATGAGTGACATTGATTTGAACTTGAAAGGACCTAAGGTAAAAGGAGATTTGGACGTTTCCATTCCTAAACTGGAAGGAGATCTGAAAGGCCCCAAGGTGGATGTGAAAGGCCCTAATCTGGACATAGACACTCCTGACATTGACATTCATGGCCCAGAAGGGAAACTGAAGGGCCCCAAGTTTAAAATGCCCGACTTGCATCTCAAGGCTCCCAAGATCTCCATGCCTGAAGTTGACCTGAATCTGAAGGGTCCTAAAGTAAAGGGCGATGTGGACGTTTCTCTGCCCAAAGTGGAAGGTGACCTCAAGGGCCCCGAAGTTGACATCAAGGGCCCCAAAGTGGATATCGATGTTCCAGATGTGGACGTTCATGGCCCAGACTGGCATCTGAAGATGCCCAAGGTGAAGATGCCCAAGTTCAGCATGCCTGGCTTCAAAGGAGAGGGCCCAGACGTGGATGTGAACCTACCCAAGGCTGACATTGATATCTCAGGACCCAAGGTGGACATTGATGTTCCAGATGTGAATATTGAAGGTCCAGATGCGAAACTGAAGGGCCCCAAGTTCAAGATGCCAGAGATGAACATCAAAGCCCCCAAAATCTCCATGCCTGACCTTGATCTGAACCTGAGGGGCCCCAAAATGAAGGGTGATGTGGACGTCTCTCTGCCCAAAGTGGAAGGTGACCTCAAGGGCCCTGGAATTGACATCAAAGGGCCCAAAGTGGACATCGATGCCCCAGATGTGGACGTTCATGGTCCAGACTGGCACCTGAAGATGCCAAAGGTGAAGATGCCCAAGTTCAGCATGCCTGGCTTCAAAGGAGAGGGCCCGGAAGTGGATGTGAACCTGCCCAAGGCCGACATTGCTGTCTCAGGACCCAGGGTGGACATTGATGTTCCAGATGTGAATATTGAAGGTCCAGATGCGAAACTGAAGGGCCCCAAGTTCAAAATGCCTGAGATAAATATCAAAGCCCCCAAAATCTCCATGCCTGATGTTGATCTGGATTTGAAAGGACCCAAAGTCAAAGGAGATTTTGATGTGTCCATTCCTAAGGTGGAAGGTAGTTTTAAAGGCCCAGAAGTAGACCTTAAAGGTCCAGGTCTTGATTTTGAAGGCCCTGACGCCAAATTCCGTGGCCCAAATTTGAAGATGCCATCACTGGATATATCTGCTCCTAAAGTAACTGTTCCTGATATCGATTTGCATCTCAAGGCACCCCAAATCGGAGTTTCTGGTCCCAAATTAGAAGGTGGTGAACTGGACCTCAAGGGACCCAAACTTGATTTAGAAGCTCCAAATTTAGATGTACACATGGAGAGCCCAGATCTTAACATTGAGGGGCCAGATGTTAAAATTCCCAAATTTAAGAAACCCAAGTTTGGATTTGGGGCAAAAAGCCCCAAAGCTGACATCAAATCGCCTTCACTGGAGGTGACTGTTCCTGAGGCAGAGCTGAATGTTGAGACTCCTGAAATCAGTGTTGGTGGCAAGGGCAAGAAGAGTAAATTTAAAATGCCGAAAATTCACATGAGTGGGCCTAAAATTAAGGCCAAGAAACAAGGATTTGATCTGAATGTCCCTGGGGGCGAAATTGATGCCAGTCTCAAGACTTCTGATCTAGATCTGAATGTTGCAGGGCCAGATGCCACACTTAAATCTCCGAAAACTAAGAAACCTATGTTTGGAAAAATGTACTTCCCAGACGTAGAATTTGACATTAAATCACCTAAATTTAAAACGGAGGCCCCCCTCCCTAGCCCCAAATTGGAGGGTGAGATCCATGCACCTGATGTGGATATTGCTTCACCGGGGATTAACGTGGAAGGTCCCGACATCAAGCTGAAGGCTCCCAAGTTCAAGATGCCAGGTGTGGATGTCTCAGGTCCCAAAATAGAGGGCGATTTGAAAGGCCCCAGGGTGCAGGCCAACTTGAACGCACCTGACATCAACGTTGAAGGCCCAGATGCTAAAGTCAAAGGCCCGTCATTTGGCATTTCTGCCCCTCAAGTCACCGTCCCTGATGTGAACGTGAGCTTGAAAGGACCAAAGATCAAGGGCGATGGCCCCAGTGTGGGACTAGAAGGACCAGATGTAGATCTGCAAGGTCCAGACTCGAAAATCAAGTTCCCCAAGTTTTCGATGCCCAAGATCGGTGTCCCCGGTGTGAAAATAGAGGGTGGGGGAGCTGGGGGCCATGCCCAGCTGCCCTCGCTGGAGGGAGGCTTGAGCGCACCAGATGTTAAGTTCGAAGGGCCTGACGTGTCTCTGAAGGGGCCAAAGGTAGACTTGCCTTCAGTGAACCTCTCGATGCCAAAGGTCTCTGGACATGACCTGGACTTGAACCTGAAAGGACCAAGCCTGCAGGGAGACCTGGCTGTCTCCGGTGACATCAAATGCCCGAAAGTATCAGTAGGTGCTCCCGACCTAAGCTTGGAGGCACCCGAAGGTGGTTTTACACTTCCCCAAATGAAGCTGCCCCAGTTTGGCATCTCCACTCCAGGGTCCGACTTGGACATCAATGTCAAGGGGCCACGAGTTACTGGAGAACTGAAGGGGCCGGGCATGGACGTGAACCTGGGTGGCCTGAACCTGAAAGGGCCTCAGATCTCCGGCCCTCAAATCTCAGCACCGGATGTGGACTTGAACTTGGAAGGACCAAAAGTAAAAGGAAGCCTCGGGGTCACTGGTGAGATGAAAGGCCCCTCTGTTGGAGGAGGTGTTCCAGGCATCAGTGTTCAGGGCCTAGAAGGAAACCTCCAGATGCCGGGAATGAAGGCCTCTGGATGTGACATGGAGCTGCGAGGTGTCAACGTGAAACTCCCCACAGGGCAAATTTCCGGCCCTGAAATCAAAGGCAATCTGAAAGGTTCGGGAGTAGGGGTCCACGGTGCCGCTCCCGACATCAGTGTGAAGGGGCCTTCTTTCAACATGGCGTCTCCCGAGTCAGATTTCGGGGTCAGCTTGAAGGGCCCGAAAGTCAAAGGAGGTGTGGATGTTTCAGGGGGTGTCAGCGCCCCAGATATCAGCCTGGGTGAAGGGCATATGAGTGTCAAAGGCTCCGGGGGTGAGTGGAAGGGACCTCAGGTTTCCTCTGCTCTCAACTTGGAGGCACCGAAGTTTGCCGGAGGACTTCATTTCTCAGGACCAAAGGTGGAAGGAGGTGTGAAAGGAGGCCAGATTGGACTCCAGGGTCCTGGACTGAGTGTGTCTGGGCCTCCAGGTCACTTGGAAAGCAGATCTGGAAAAGTAACATTCCCCAAGATGAAGATTCCCAAATTCACCTTCTCCGGCCGAGAGCTGGTTGGCAGAGAAGTGGGAGTGGATATTAACTTCCCTAAAGTGGAGGCCGGTGTCCAGGCTGGCGCCGGAGACGGCGACTGGGAGGAGTCCGACGTGAAACTGAAGAAGTCCAAAATCAAAATGCCCAAGTTCAATTTTTCCAAAGCCAAAGGGAAAGGTGCTGTCACTGGCTCACCAGACGTGTCCATTTCGGGGTCCAAAGGTGACCTGAAGAGCTCGAAGGCCAGCCTCGGCTCTCTGGAAGGGGAGGCAGAGGCCGAACCATCTTCGCCCAAAGCCAAGTTCTCCTTATTTAAAAGTAAGAAGTCACGGCACCGCTCGAATTCCTTCAGCGACGAAAGGGAGTTCTCTGCGCCTTCCACCCCGACCGGGACTTTGGAGTTTGAAGGTGGGGAAATGGCTCTGGAAGGCGGAAAAGTCAAAGGGAAACAGGGGAAGCTGAAGTTTGGTACCTTTGGTGGCTTGGGGTCAAAGAGCAAAGGTCATTATGAGGTGACAGGAAGTGATGATGAGGCAGGCAAGTTACAGGGGAGTGGAGTATCCTTGGCCTCTAAGAAGTCCCGACTGTCCTCTTCCTCCAGCAATGACAGTGGGACCAAGGTTGGCATCCAGCTTCCCGAGGTGGAGCTGGTGGTTTCCACAAAGAAAGAGTAGCAGGCCTTTGTGTACATAATATGTATAAAACTACACCAGCCTGGGGTGTGTTTGTATATAATCGCAGAGAGAAACACACCCCCAGCCTCAGCAGTAATGCAAAGATCTGGCCTCCGCCAGGGGCGAGCGCTGCCAAGCCGAGCCGCAGCATTTAGGCTCCCTGAGCTTTGCAGCTGGGCAAAGAGTTACAAGGTCATCCAGCCCGTGTGTGCGGCGGAGTCAACAGTATTTGCCTTAAGATTTCAGTTTTGTTTTTTTATTTTTTTTGCATTGAATGCTGAGAGCTCCTGTTTACTATGCAAGCTTTTGTGTGTATTATCCTCATTTTTACTGAACATTGTTAGTGTTGGGGTAATGGAAACCCACTTTTTCATTGTAATGACTTTGGGGGCTTTTGTTAGTGAGGGTGGGGTGGGGTAGAAGGCAGTAGTAGAGAGGGCCAGCCCTCGGTTTCTCCTAAGATTGGTTCTCTTTACATAGCAAACACCCAAAATGGCCAAGAGGAACGGGCAGGCTGGGCGTGTGGGTGTTTTTTAGAAGGCTTCATTCAGCATTGCTTTTTTTTTTTTCCCTGGGGCGGTGGTCCCAGCCAGTGTGGTGTTCATGGTGAGGGGGAATTAGAATCTCTTTGCAAATTGGCCAACCCATTCGCTCAACACAAGGGGCTTCCATTCTGTGTTTTGTAAGAGAAATGTTTTCTTTATGGCTGCCATGTTCCTGATATTAGTTCTGATCTCTTTTAACAAATTTTATGATTAAGAAAATGTCCCGCACTTTACTGGCAAATTAATTGAGAGTGTAAGGAAATGGATGCTGTTGAAGGCAAATAAAGCTGTTTATTAACCCTGATGTCTCGTGCTTTTGCATTGTGTGTGAAGGGGATGAAGCTGGGGGAGGCTGTACACCAGCCCTGCCAGGTCACTGCATCTATCTACCCAGTGGCATTGCTGGTTTTCTTAATGGGCAGTGGGAGGAATTCTTGGCTTCTCACGGTGAGGCTGGCCGTACCATTGCTGAGAAATTAAGAGGGGTGTGGCATGTTGGCAGCCTGAGCCCCAGAACCCACTCATCAACCTTGCATCCTCAGATACAAATACACAAATCAGAAATAGTGCTAAATGGGTAAAAAGTGTACAGGTGTGAATGAAAAAAATAAAGAGGCCGATTGGAGTGGCCGAGAGGAATCTGGCTGTGAATCGCGGGCCTGTCATCTATCCCTGACTTGGCCGTGGCTTTGCTGGGTGGCCTCCAGTTACCTGCCCTGTCTGGGCTGCAGTTTCCTTGTCATGGAAACGAGGGTGCTGACCTTGTAGTAGATGTCTTTAGGGTTCCTTCTAGTCCATTATGAGGCTAAACTTTATGACATCTCTTCTGACCAAAGTCCTCTTAAGATTTCCAGCTCTGCAGACCGTGTGTGGTGGGGAGCCTTCTGGAAACTGGTTCCTAATGTTGGTCATTGTTGGACAGAGAGCAGTTCCCTCTTACACCAAAGCAATCGGACCAAGCTCGTCCCCCTTGTCATTCTCCAAAAGCTGCCACATTTCTGCCGGTGGAGGCAGCTCTGCACCTCTCTGGTCTCCCCCAGACCAGGGGTCACAGCTGCCACCCCATCCCGCTCCCCAGTACTATCTTCTCAGCTGGTTTCTGCATGTATCACTGGGACCTTCTGCCCCCGTAAACTCCACCTGCCTTTGCTTGATTTCAACCCAGCATTCGCCAGCTTTTCTTAAGAGGACCAACCTATAGCCACTTTTGTGAATTAGGTGACACCTTCTTGAACTTCAGTTTTTATCACCCATAAAATGGGAATAGTATTCATAGGACAGAGTCCTGTCAGGTATTTGGGGTGTCTGCTATGCAAAGGCACCACATTTCCACGTGTAGCATTCACGGCACAGCTGCATGTTAATTTATGGAGAGCAGGAGGGTGGGTATAGAGTCCCAGAGAGGTGGCTGAGCCCCTTTACACACACTCGGAAAAGTGTGAGGCCCATCGGCACACATCTGCCTGCAGCTTCCATCCTAACCATCTGGGTACCTCCAAGGATGCTTTCACTGAACCACAGCTCAATTCCTGATCCTTAACTCTGAAGCTGACAGAGATGTAGGATGGGACAGTGCATGGCTCCCAAGATGTATGTCCTGGTGTCTGGAGGGTGGGATGAGGGGGTGACGGTGGGATGCTCTGTGTACACAGCTGGAGGGAGAATGTCCCCTGGGACGCTGGAAAGATCCCTTGGGCAGAACTAGCTAGGTTGTCCAATGGTACATCATTTTAATTTTATTATTATTTTTTAGTTTGAGGAAGGGGTGATGTAAGCCTGTAGTAGCCCTCAGTGTCCATTCAATAAGTAATTTTTGAGTTCTGCCAGTCTCAGAAGCCTCCTCTGCTGACTTCCACAGACCGAATGATATGGTGGATGTGGGAAACTGGACCACTTCAGACCCCAGAACATACACATGTAAACGATGCTTCTCCCAGGGAGGATGAGGATGAGGACAGTGCTGGTTCCTGGGTCCTCGGGGCCAGAGATCATTGGCTGGGAAAGTTGGGGGGTGGCGGGTGAGATGGAGAATGAACATGGCAACTGGCCATTCACATGGGAGAAACCCCTCAGCCGCCCTCTCCCGGTGTCAGGCCCGAGCTGGAGGCAGTGGCCACAGCACGGGGACTGTTAGAAGGGGCAGCATGGACCGGGTGCCGGGTGCAGGGTGGGGAGGGGCATGTGGAGGACCCACGCCAGCCGGCTTTCCTTTGCCCATCCCGCCCACCCACGCATTTCCCCATCTCCCTCTGTTCATCCTGACACCTTCGCTACCACCCACCCTGCCCTCTCTCAGTCCCGGATAGGGACGGGTCCAAGGAAGTCCCCGAAAGTCGTGCAGTGCTCAGATTCTCCCGGTCTGAAACTCGGAGGTCCCGGTTTCTGTGCGAGTGAGTGGCGTCAGGGGGCCGGGAAGGGCTGGGCTGGGCGGGGCTCCCCAGCGTCCTTCCTCCGAGTCCCAGGAGGAGCTCGTGCACCACGAGGACTGCAGCCTTGCTCTAGGCGGTGTGACTGCGTCTGGGAAGTGGTGTGTGGTTAAGGGGACATTTGGCGAATTGGATTATTTTAAAAGGCATCATATGCCCACAAATGGCAGTAAATAGTTTTAATCAACTCTAACTCATTTCTATACCTGTCAGGGTCCGTCCCTACGGGAAACCGAATTTCACTTGGAAGTAGTTCAGCCACGGGGACTTGAATGAGGGACTGTTTATGGAGTAGAGGGCAAGGGGCAAAGCAGCCGGCAAGGGGTGGTGAGACCCCCGCCAGAAGATGGTGGGAAGCTGGTACTTCCCCTGGGCCTGAAGGGGTCTGGGGAAAGAATGGAGTACTTGGAGCTGGAGGCGGAGGGGGGACGGGCAGGAGCTGCAGCGTTGCGGCGGAAGGACCCGCAGCAGCCGGGGGAGGGACCTTCGCGTGCCTGCCTCGCCTCGTGATGCAGAAATATTCTGACCTTTCCTCCTGCTGGCGCCTCCCTGGAGGGCAGGCGAGCCTAGGTGTTGCAGGGGGGACGGATCAGCCTCCTGGGGGCGGAGAAGCAGGAGAAGGGGTCTGAAGGTGGAGGGGCAGACGGAGAATATCTGGGGCAATGTCCCAAGTCCTCTCATTTTTCTGTTTGGCAAGTCTGAAGTCCCATACAAGTGAATAGCCCCAGTTGCGTGGGATGTATTTAAGGTAAGATCATAAAATAATTATGACAGTCTTTGTCTTAGACAAACACTTATACTTGGGAGGTGCTACACTTACTTCTCGGAAAATTCTATTGATAAGAATATTTTTGTTTCCTCACTTTTGGAACTACTCTCAATGTCACCGGTACATTAAAAAAAAAATTATATTCTTGGGAAACAAAAATCTTCCTCTTGATTTTTACAAACAGCCAAAAGGCCTGAACGAGACTCCACAGTTCCCAGGACAGACCCCCAGCAAGAACACTGGCCTGGATGTCAGTGGGGTTAGCTGTGACCTTGTGCAAATTAAGGTTCCTTTCTGAGCCTCATTTTCTTTGTTTGTAACAGGGATAAGGCATGCATTCTCTAAGGCTCTGGCCAGTTCCAATAGTTTATGATCCTTTTAGAAGCAAGACTTGAAAATTAGATGGATGGGGCTGTTTGGGGTCAAAAGCAAGGCATGATTATAACATGCAACCAATTCTCCTTGGATCAAATGTTTTGAGTAATGCTGCTAGGTCTCCAGTGTCCCAAAGCAAAAGCCTGGCACCCACCAGGGCTTTGCATGTTGCCAGGACGGGTGTCCCACGTCTTCAGAGTCTCACCTTAGCTTCCTGGTGTTGCACATCAGCTGTGACATGAATACTATCTGGGGCGGGTGCAGTTTAAACATGTAACTGATGTTCCTTTTTTACAATGTATTTATTTTGAATTCAAACCAACAGAGAAGTTGCAGGAAGACAATGCACATCCATTTAACTTTCACTTAGATTTATCAGTTTTACCTCGTCCGTTTTAATCTGTCTCTGTGCATAGATATTATAATTATCATTATTTTTGTTGAATCATGTGAGAGTACATTGCAGACACCATGATCCTTCACTCCCAAATACTTTAGCATGTATGAACACTCTCCTGTATAACCAGAATATAATCATCCAATTCAGGAAATTTAACATTCATATGATACTAGTTTCTGACACATAGTCAATATTTAAATTTTACTAATTGCTCAATAATTTCCTTATAGCAATGTTTTTTTTTTTTTTCCCCATATAGGCTTTAATCTACATATATGACCCCACATGACATTTGGTTGTCACAATCGGTCTCTTTAGCTTCTTTAATCTGGAGCATTTCCTGAGCTTTTTCATGTCATTTGGGACATCGATGTTTTTTAAATATACGAGGCCAGGTGATTTGAAGACTCTTCCCTCAGTCTGGCTTTGTCTGATTCAGGTTATGCATTCTGGAGCAGGAATACCACAGGAGTGGTGTCAGGTTGCTTCTGGGGACCCACGTGACCTCCATCCCTCCATCAAGGAGATTGCTAATTTTCTCCATTGTCACCATGCCACGGTTTCCCTTTGGAATTAAGAAGCAAACCCAAGTTTTTAAGAAAGAAGTCCAAGTTTGGTCAAGTTTATTTCGCAAGCGCACTCTAATGGGCTGGTGGCATGCGCACCCCAGCCTTGGCGTGCTCTCCGGCTGGGGGTTTTGGACAGCGGAGTTCTGGCTTTGGGCAGTGCAGCACAGAGCAGCCCTCTGTCTCTCCTCACGAGGACAAAGAATTCGGGGCATGAATGCTTGCCATGGGCCGAGAATGCCATGTGCTGTTTACCAGCCTCCGATCACCCTGTGGCGTCCCTCCGGCAGCCACAAGTGCTCCCTAAGGCTGACTGCTCCCAGCAGAGGCTGCCACGGGCTACGGCAAATGTGCAGGGAACATTCTGCTGAGGAGGGTGGTTTCAGTGCCCTTTAAAAACCTCTGTTATTTTCCACCATAAGCTTAAGGCCTGGCCTTAAAGGAAAAACTACCCAGCGGTGGGGCCAAGGATTGAAAAGGGTTAAGAGTGAAAAGATCGTCTTTTTCATGGACCCGGCATCCTAGTATTCCTAGTTTGCACTGTGCTTTCTCTCTTGACATCTCACACTAGGGGCAGAAAGGTGAGGACTGGAGAAGAGAAACGGTTGGTCTCAACTCACAGAGCTGGAAAGCAATGACTCTGCCTAGATCGATCCTAGCTTTATGATTAAAAAAAAAAAAAAAAAGCTTTTTTTTCTTTCCCATGATACCATTTGCTGCTTCCCCAAGGAAGTTGGGAAATTTTTTTTTCTTAGGTTTTAGGAAATGGAAGACATCTTTTGAAATTTGTGGAGCCTTGACATTTTCAAAAATCACTGAAGTAGTTATTAAATACATAGGCAAAGCTCCTTTCCTCTATGAGCCTACAGTCTAGTAGGGGAATAATAATAATTAATAATAGTAGTAGTAGTAGTAGTAGTAGTAGTAGTAGTAGTAGAAGTAGTAGTAGCCATCAGTTCTGCCACTTCTTAGCTGTGCGATCTTGGACAAGTTATTGAACCTCTCTGTGCCTCAGTTTTCTTATCTGTAAAATAGGGATGATTTGGTACATCTCTCATAGTGTTGTAGTGAGGATGATGTAAATGAATACATAAAATGTGCTTAGCATATAGAAATACCGTTAAGTGTAAGTTATTACTATTGAGTACTTTGTGTCTGGCATTCTGGGTGGATTGTACATGCTTCATCTCTACATTTTCTACAACCCCATGAGTTGGGGATTATTTTTCTCACTTATAGACAAAGAAACTGAGGCTCAGAGAAGTTAAGCAATATATCCAGGGTCACACAACTAGTAAATAGCAGACATAGGATTTAAACTCGATCTGGTCTGACTGAGAAGCCCACGCTTTGTTCACAGTATCCTGCTTGCTCTGATACCAGGAAGACAGTGTTAATGAATCTGTAACTGTTTCAAACTTTGGAGAGGAGTGTGGGAGGGCGTTCTGGCAGAGGGAACAGCAGAAGGAAAGCATGGAGAGAGGTGTGTGGGGAGGCTCAGCAAGGCCAGGCTGGAGGCAGCAAGAGAAGAACAGAGGTCTTAGAAAGTAACTTGAGACTCAGGCAGCTTGGCTGGTTTCCGGTCCAGCCCAGAAAGGAAAGGAGCGGGTCTTAGCAATTTGCCCATTTGGAGGGGTAGTGGGTGGTGGTAGCTCCAGGCCCCAAGCAAAGTGAACCCTTGGCCCAGGTTCAGCCTCCTCAGCGGCTGCCAGCCCCTCCTGGCCAGTGTCACCCTGGGTCTTTTCCTCTCCTGAGTCTTCACACTTCCAGGTTGAAGGGAAATAAGGGAGAAACAACCATCAAAACATTTGCATTATAATTAGTCCCACCGGCAGTCCCTGGCCAGCTGTGGCCCTGTGGGGCTGAGCCCCCTCTCTGGGGGAGGGCTAGGGAATGTGAGGAGGTTCCAGAGAGTTTGGGGCAGAATTGATTTGTGTCCACTGTGGATCCAGTCTCCCTTCTTAGCCCTTCTCCCGCCTTTGTGTTTGGCCCCAGGGCTGAGGCTCATGGGGGCCCCGCTAGAGAATTTGCTAACGATCAGGGATGTAAGCAGAAGGCATCCGAACCGCTTCCCGGGAGGACTGGGCAGCCCCACCCACCCACCCACTCAACATCGGCACCCTGCCCAAAAAGAAGGAAGTGGGGCCTCCACCAGCTCGGACCACTGGCTTTGCATTCCAGAGCTTATGGGGGCGCGAAGTTAGAAGAAAGCAAATGGAAGTCTATGGAGAAAACAGAAGAGTGAGCCCGGGATGGGGCAGAGGCAGACGCGGCGCGGCTAGGGGGCCAGGAGCGGGGAGGCGACAGGGGAGGAGCAAAGCCCTAGGACAAGGAGAGGGAAGTGGGGGGGAAACTTGGAATGAGCAGCTGGGAACGTGAAAGGGCATAGAGAGAGAAGGAGAGGCCCCACAGAGAGCAGAGATAGCGCCTAGGGACTTTGGGGGGCGGTCTTTAGCCCTACTTTCCATCTCCATAAGTCCCTCCTGGCACCCCAAATGAATTTACAACTTAAGTAAAGCAGCGTGCTTGCAACATCAAGTTCCCTGCTCCCGCCAGAAACCAGATGACACCCTTAAGCTTCCCACACTGCAGTCCTGGGGCCTTCAGTGTCCGGGAGGAGTGGGAGGGAGCGGTGGAGGAGCGGGAAGAAGGAAACA
This sequence comes from Macroglossus sobrinus, assembly GCA_004027375.1. Lineage (NCBI taxonomy): Eukaryota > Metazoa > Chordata > Mammalia > Chiroptera > Pteropodidae > Macroglossus > Macroglossus sobrinus. The sequence goes on along the minus strand of PVKZ01000715.1, from coordinate 387,854 downwards.
GACAGGGGAGAGGGGCACAGTCTCCAGGGACAGCTACGCCACGTCCCCCTCGGCCAAACTTCCAATCGCCAGGCCGCATCCGGGTCCCGTGACCAGTTGCCAGGCAGATTTTAGTCCACCTCTGGGCTGCAGCTAGCCTTGTGCCTAGCCGTGGCTGGGTGGGGTCGGGCAGTGATTGGGTGGGGCCGGTCGTGGGACGCGGGGCACAGAGCGTAGAAAAGTGGAGAAAGACGACCCTGCGGGGCCTCGGGAAGTTGCTTGGAGGCCAAGTTCACACTTCCTAGGGCGTGGTCGCGAGAGCTAGATCCCTTACCCTGGTGGGTCCCTAAGTCCCAAACGGTGCAGGGACACACGATTTTTTTCCCGGATAGTCGAGACTTCCCTCAGATGATGGCTGTGAACTGGGAGTACAGCTGTGTACTGCTGTGCTGGAGAGTGCCAGCATGGTGTATGTTAAGACCATGGGTTATTTACATTTAAAAGAGCTTTTGGGCCCTGAGGGGTGGGTCCCTCACGGTGGGTTATTTTAGGTCCATGCGCCAGCCCACTCTGGGTATTTTGGGACAGGAGAGCCTTTTAGGAAAGCCTCACAAACAGCAAAGGTAGATGCTTGCCTTGCTTTTCCCCTCTGGGGACCTGAAACGGTCCCCTAACCCCCAAGCTGAGCTGCAGCACCCTGAGCTGTAGCAGGGGCATGCGATTCATGCCTGTCTTAAAGTCCCCTCGCTGGGTCCCAGGTGATGGAGAAGACTTTTGACCACGTCTGGCTTTTCCAGTCAGTGCCCTGAAGCCTGGGTTTTGTTTTACCTGAGCCTGCTGTGTCCTCCAGGGTGCAGGCCGCTATCCCCTGTGTCCGGTGGCCAGCCAGTGGGGAGGGCTGGAATGTGAGCTGGCAGGAGAGAATAATGACAGGGCATTTTCTACTTTGTGAGAGTGCAAGTTCGGCTCACAAACTTGAATTTCAAGTGGGCCCTTCAGGCAGATTAGGGAGGTCAAGTGAGAGAGAGTGGAGGCAGCCAGTGTGGATTGTCTAAATTCCTAGAAAATAAATTCTAGGAATTTCGTTGTGGGAAGGAAGAGTGTCAGGTGTGCACACTCGGAGCCAGGCACAGCAAGGATTAGAGCCGGTGGTCCAGGAGGCCTCGCTCTTCTCTCCTTATTTGGACTCTCGTTTTTCCAAAAGTTACTTGTCTCTTGAATCATGCCTAAGAGATAAATTAGCATTTTTAGTCAAGGGCATTCTTAACAAATTTATTATTTTTTTTTAACTTAGCTGTGGCCCGCCTATGGAAGAAAATCGCTCCCTCTAAAAACTGTTTTTGGTGACTGCCCTTTGTTCGAAGTAATGATTGTCCCTAAAAATGGGAAATGACATATTACTGTTTATCGAAAGGAAATAAACACCTTGGGTTAATAGGATTCTGGCCACTGGACGGTGATCCCAGACCTCGCCAGCATGGCGTGTCCTGCAAACACTCACTTTCAGTGTTTTATGATTTCTGAAAGGGAAACGGTTGGATCCTGTGTGTCTGCCTGAGCTTGCTTGCCATGTTCTTCTTACGTAATCGTGGAGAACCTTTGAAAGCGCTTTTCTGGCAGCAGAAATAAGTACAGGAAAAAACATGGGGCGTGGGGCGTGTCTCCAGCTTACTCTGCTCTGACATGGATTGGACTCTCTGTTGTTTTGGATTCATGAACACTGGGTTAACTCTCGGCAAATAAGAGTGGAAAGTTGGATGGGAATGCTTTATTGAGACAGCTTGAAGTGCCCATAGGTTCACCCAGGGAAGAAAAGGTCTTGGACGTGGCTCTGTGCACTGTGGACTCAGCCTTGTTCCAAGCGAGGCCTTGGGGAGTGCTCGCCCCTGTCCCTGAGTACTCTCCTCCTTTGGACTCTGGCCATTGTCAACCCCTGCAGTCTCAAGCTGGCCTCTCCTGCCACACTCAGCTCTTTCATACCCTGCTCTCTCCAGCCCCCTGGCTTTCAAGCAGGCTCGTCTTCCTCACCCTCTGAGTTTCATCTTAGGGAACATTTCCTTCTGGAAAGTCTTCTTTCCTGTCACCTCTCCCCATGGCCCCCCCTAACTGTGCACTCAAGGGGCTCTGTACTTTCCTATTCTCAGTGCTATTCATAATAAATTATCGGTGACTGGTTGCTTGCCTGTCGGCCTCCGCTATCAGACTGTCAGCTCTGTGAGGGAGGGATGCAGTCTGCTCGTTCACCATCATTTCCCCAGCACGGTGCCAGACACACAGCACATGGCAGAAACTCCAGAAGTCCTCATGTCACCATTTTATTGCCTTATATACTTCCCCTTAGCAACATGTGCTCCCATCTTCTGTCTATTACTGTGTATTTCTGTGGTTCCCCAAAATGTTAGCCTTTACTTTGGGTAAAAACAAACAAACAAACAAACAAAAGCCCCAAAGCAAACAAAACACACATGCACCAGAACTGGTTCCCTGAGAAGTTATTGCTAAGATTTTGCAAACTGGCAGCTCTCTTCGAGCTGCTGCTGGGTCTGCTATAACTTCAGCAAAGGGGCCTGTCAGTCAGCAAACGCTTCAAAATCCACACCTTTCCAGCACGCAGGCCTGCTTTTTGGGGGTGAAAAGGAGGTAAAGCAAAAGCCTGGAGACTCGGAAGGTGAGGAGCTGAAGTCCAAGACAGGAGGGGCTACAGAGGGAGCACAGAGTCGGGGAGAGACTTGCTGGGGTTTAGTGGGAGATGAAGGTGGCCTAGGGCTGGGTTCCAGAGGGTTCCACCAGAATTGCAGCAGAGATTCAGTGGCCTAGAGTTAAAGTCCAGGGAGGGGGAGGGGAAGAAAGCTGGGGCGTGGAGGAGGAGGGGGCTCCCCACATCTAGTCAGTTTCATCCAAAACCGGTGGCTGGCATCTGAAATGTCACTCATTTCTTAAGTCTGGAAAATGTCACCTTTATCTTGGTTATTCTATTCCCAACTGATCATTTTGATTTTTATTAATTAAAAAAAAAAAAAAAGCATCTTTCTGATGAGATTCTGAGCGCCCCAACCAGGCTCTGTGGAAACAAAGAAAGCACCTTGATTTGTCCTCCTTCCTTCTGCTCCCTCCCTCTCTTCCTTCCTAGTGACATTTTTGATCCGAAGCCCCAGGATATGGAGAGTTGTGTTTTCCGCCCCAAGCAAGGTGGGGCCGGCTTTCCCTTTGTTGCAGCTCGCTGCCCCCCTTCCACCCGCCGTTCTGTTCGAGCTGGACAGATGCAGTGACAGTGGCTGGTTTGCCAGTGCAGACCATTGCAGAATGAGACAAAGCCCTTGTGTATTTTGCCGGGAAGCACTTGGCTGTGAAATCCTGACATGTGAGCGAGCGCAGGAGAGCGTTTGCGGGGACCGAGCATAGGGCACTCACAGCCGCGCCCTGGCAGAGCGTTTCCAAGCCTCCTCTGAGGACAGCGAGGCTGGGGTTTGGTAAATGTGTATATCTCTCTCAAGTCTGGGCAAAGTCCCTCCAGAAAGTAGATTTTCAGGCACTGAGATCAGAAAGCTCCTGGGGGAAGGGGTTGCGTGTTATAACGTGATGTGGGGTGCTTGAGCACTGTCCACATCCAGTTGTCAAGAGGGAAAGTCCGTTCCCAGCCTCGTGTCGTCTTGTTCCACTGGCTGCTGACCCGGGTGGCTTGTGCTGGATCCTAGTCCACAGAGAGCAGGCTCCCGAGGTAGGCAGGGCTTCCAGCTGCGGGCGAGATGAAAGGATTATTTACTATGCGCTGTGGTAGGTCAGGAAATCTCCCAGTGGATTTTCTTAGTTCAAAGTGGAGAAGAATGAAGTGGAGGCGGTCCTTTAGCCTGATTTCCAGTATGGCCGCCCGGGCTGGGCAGTCTAAAGCCCACGTGGATTTTGTAAGTCATCCGAGCAATGCGAAGCTGCTCGCCACGCCCTGTGTGTCTGTCTCGCCATCGGATTCTCTGCGAGACTGCACGTAGGTTTGGGAGGAACAGGTTCGAACCTGACCCTGATCTTCAACAGAGCCGGTCGTCCTGAGCAAACATGAGTCTCCAAAGCCGGTCAGGTTGCCTCAGCCTTTCCAGCAGCCGTGTGAACTGGCGTGGCAGGGAAGCAGGTTGGGGCGGGCTCAGGTGGGGCTGCCTGGTACTTACCTAGAAGGTGTGATTGAAGACTTCAGAAAAAGCCACCCTCGCCTGAAATCTCTTCCCTACTGGCTCGTCAAGAATGTCTGCAATTTCACTATTATTGAGTCATTCCTTTGTGTATGTTTACCATGCGGCCTGAGATACAGGATTCCCTTAACCTTCTCACCTTCAATTGTATGTTTCATCTCTTGGGTAAACCACAAACTCAGTTTTACGTTTTGCTTTTCCAGTCTTTATCGGGATATCATTGACATAGAACCTTGGATTACTTTGAGGTGCACGGCATAAAGAGTCGATGTATGGATTATATTGTGAAATGATCACCACAGAAACTTTACTTAGTTTCAGTTCCATTTTTTTTTTTTATGTTAGGCCTCTCCAGAGTCACTTCACCTATCCTATTTTCTCTCCTGTTCGGCTGGCACGCTGTCACACAGCTTCTCACGCGGCTGGGCCTGGCTCTGGTGCCAGATGGAGCAGGAAAAGGGGGTGCTTGCCTCTCTTTGGGCCAAGGAGGAACCCTGGCTGCTCCTACACAGCTCTTTTTCTCTCCCCTCTCGCTTCCTTCCATTCACTTACTTTCCTCTAACTGGTGTCCCTGTCCTCCTGCCCTTTTGCCAGTCATTCGAAGTGGCCCCATGCAGGAAGCCTGGAGGAGCCAGGAGCTCCTGAGGGGACCCTTATTGGCCACACCCTTTCCTCCTCTTGCGTGTGGCATGTGATTCTTACTCCCTCTGAGAGGCCTGGGGAGAGGCTCAGCTGGTCGGAACAGGCACGGAGAGTGGCTAGCGAGGGGCCAGCCGGGTGCTATGGTCTCCCACCAAAGCCTTAGACCGTTCCCACCTTTCCTTAGCCAGGAAGAGAGCCCACCTATGCCACGCCCCTGCCTCTGAGCATACTGTATCAACCCATGGGACTCCCAGAGATACCCCACCCCCCAAAAGAGATGATGCTATAAAATCCACTGGAATACACTCCACCGAGGCAGATATTTTTAATGTTTCCCCAGAGTCTAGAACAGCGCCTGGCCCATAGTAAGTGCTCAATAAATGCTTATTGAATGAACCTCCTCTTGGAGTAATCACTGCTAGTAAAATACTTCTAACCCCAACCGACTCTCGATTGGGCAAGCAGACAATTTAAGGACTAACATTTCCAGAGACTTAATTTTTTAATTCCACCACATAGGAATTCACTTTTGTAAGACAGTAAGAGACATCCTTGATTGCACACTCTTCTTTTGCACTAATCCCTGCCATCATGTTGTCCCACACCCTGCAGACTTTGCTTTATGCGCTTGGACATATCTGTGCCATGAACACACAGGTCTATAGTTTGGTGGGGTAAAAAAAAACCATAAAAAAGATTGCACTGTATTGATTTCTTCCCCTTTCAAAGTATGTTTTGGAGATGTTCTGTGTAGGAAATTACAGATCAACTTAATGCTTCTTTCCCGTTGTGAGATATTGTACAGCATAGATGAAGTAGCGTATGTTTAATGATTCCTCTATTGATGGACTTTTAAGTAACTCCCAGGGTCTGCGAGCATCCTTGCACATACCGCTTCCAGCACACGTACAAGTACTTCACTTGGACACCCAGAGATAGCATGGCTGAGTGAAGGAGCAGGTGCATTTAGCATTTTAATAGTTTCTCCAAATCGCCCTCCCAAAAGACAGTATCCACGGGCATTTCCACTTCTGAGTATAAAAGCCTCTGTTGGCTTCATACGCTTGTTGTTGTTTTTCCATCTCTTTTATTTATTTATCTTTTTAACCAAGCTGTTGGTCAAAAAAGCATAAGCTCATTGTTAGAATAAAAATTTCAGTTCAGTTTTCTTGGTCCGGAAGTCGTGAGTGACTCATATTGGTAAGGCAATCACATGTACAGTAATACTACTATTTAACTGCGATGTGTTCTGTTACCTAGCAACCATATTTGACCTGGAGTGAGCTGACTAACCAGGTCTCTATCCTTTCCGATAAGAGTAGTTAGGTATCAGGTTTCTCCACAGGTTTCCCTATGACCTTTAGATGTAAACGTGAGAGTCTGGGGTCTTGGAGGACCCAGGGGAATGATCTCCCCTTAGTCCTGCTTATCCTGTCTTCACTGGAGCGGCTCCAAGGAGTTCTTTGCGGCCACAATCTGCCCGTCCCCCACATCCTTTCTTGCCACGCAGTGGCTGTGTCCTAGAATGACGAGGCCAAGTTGTCTGCGCAGCCAATCATTCTCTGCTCCCCAGCCTCTGGGTCTGTCCTGTGATCAGCTCAGAGCACAGCCAGTGGAAGTTGCTGGTTTTGTCTTTTCTTGCCTTTGATGATACCAGGCCCATCTTCTGGTGCATCAGAAGCTGTACCACGGGCTGGATCCTGCCTTTATCTTTTCCAAACTCACACGTCGCCTAGCGCATATTTTCCACAAAGAAGTGCATCGTAAAAGGGAACGTTTTAAGGGCAATTTAAATTTTACACTCTTTAAATTTTATGGCTATTCCCCTCTCCCTGCTTTGATGTCATGGATTCTTTCTTCTCTTTTTTTCTAAACCTCTGTATTCAGGCAAACATTAAAATGGGGCTGTGATTTTGCTCCCTGACAGTTTTCTCCAGGCGTGGTCCTTTGTTACCAACAAGACATCATTTAGAATCACTTGGTGCCTTAATATTAATCTCTGGCGATTGAATTGGAAGCACCACCCAGCATGGGTGGGCTTAATAATGGCTTCCTCTTCAGGTTTATGTTTTTAGAGGAAGCACAGACGTTTAAGACAGTGCGACTTGTTTTGATGGTTTCCGATTAATTTCACATTAGTATCAGATTAATTTCATATGCTTTTGAAACCATTTTGCTTGATGACTTGATTGTGTCATTTTCTAAAGTGAATTGAAACCAAATTCGTTTCCTGCCTTTATCCAGTCCAGCAACTACGAAATCTTTTTTTCCTCTGGTTTTAGTAATATTACTCTGTTATTTCTGAAACACTCTAGTTTTGGCCGCAAGTTATACCACCAAGGACACTGCAAAGCAATCTCTTTATATATTTAGTTAAGAACTATTTTCTCTTCAGGATAACTTCCTATTTTGGATATTCTGGTAACTTTGGCTTGGACTTGTTTTTTCTTTTATATTTTCTAATATATGCTGCAAAATATGAGTGGCTGGTTTAACAGTGTTGAGTGTGGGTTCGTGAACCAGATGGCCTGGGTTCAAATCCCAGCTCTGCCACTTCCTAGCTGTACGATTTTGGGCCAGTCACCTAAGCTCTCTGTGCCTTAGTTTTTTCTCTTGTCTAAAACAGAAGAATAATAGCAGCTACCCCCAGAGTTGCTAAAAGGAGTTAACACACGAGTTAAAACAGTGTTTGGCACATGGGAAGTGCTGACGTGTTTGCCATTATTATTCAACCCTTTCTGAGAGAAAAAAACATTCCTTTCTTCTGTGGTTATTCAGACTTATTCTGAGTTCCATTTTGTCATTGAAAACTGAACAAATTGAAAGGGAAGGAAGAGTTGATGAACGCTTAAATACTCAACCAAACCCTTCCTGGAAAAGGCAGGAGTGTTTCTGCCAAAGAATTCACACCTGATTAATCTATTAGGATTTTTGAAAATCTGCGGACTAAGAAGAATCAGTGGGATGGAATTAATCTACGTGCCTTTTTTTAAGAGCTTTGGATGTTTTCATACCATTGGTTGTTAAAGAAATGCAAGTGTCAAAAGTATATTCTGTCAAAAGTATATTTCTCTGTTGCTCCCTCCCTCCCTCCCTCCTTTCTCCCTCCCTCTTTCTCTCTCCTTTCCCTCATCAGTCATCTATCCAAGCCATAAACATTTCTGGAGTGCCTGGCGCACCACGCTAGTCTCTACAAATAGGGATACAAAGATGAATAACCACGGTCCCGGCCCTTTGGAGAGTCTAATAATGAAGGATTCGCTTATCACTTATGGTGAGGAAAAACTTAAGTGGCCCTAACATCTCTCTGCAGGGCGGGACTAGGGAAGACAGACCATCCGTGAGAAGGAAGCAGGAATACGCATAGTCACCAGTTTGAAGCTGACGATCCAGATTCATTCTATTTGTCAACCTGAAGTTACTTTCTTCTGAGGAACCATAACTTCCTGGGATGATGTTCGACTTGAGTAAACCCATGAAAAGAACTGCTTTCTGAAGCTACCGACAGCAGCCATGTTCTCCACGAACTGGTTTCCGTGTTCCTGCCGGACAGAACCCTGGTGCTGGCCAGGGAGTCCCGTGCCCGGGTGGGCTTTCCTTCCTGTCAGGACCCCTCCTCTGAGGTGGCGTGACCCCTGGATGGGAGAGCTACCACAGAAGGCTTCAGGAATTCCTGCCCCATGGCGCCCAGCTCAGTGCTGGACACAGAGATGATGGGCAGTGGACAGTGACTCCCAACCCTTCTTCTCCACCTTCTGCCCTTGGTGGCACCTTCTTCCCCAGTGTTGAATGGAACCCTCTCTCTCTTTTTCTGCCACTGTAAAATCCTGAGGACGGGAAATGGGTCTGCTGGACTGATGAACCCGAGTCGGCTTTGGCCCGGCTGTCTGAGGTTCATTGGCCTTTCACAGAAGGATGTCTTTCCGCTTATACTGGGTCCCTTCTTAAGACTCCGTTATCTCTCCTACAGGCAGGGCTTGCAGGCCAGGGTGGAGCGGGCTGGGCTGGGACGCGGTGGGGGCCTCTGGCTTTGCATGTAGTTACACTAGGCGTTTGAGAAGTGTTAACCCATTGGATGATTGGATGAGTTACTGGAATAATCCTTGTCCTTGTCAGAACACACCACGGCCATCAGCACTGGAATGCAAAGACCAGAAAAAACCTGAGAGGACCACTGGCCAAGCCCAGGCGTCTACCGTCTCCGCTCCAAATACAGGTGAGAGAGATAATAAGGTGGTGGGGACCGAATCTGACAACCTAATTATAACAATGGTCCCCTCCACCCAGAAACAAGGCCCACGGGAGCATCCGTGGGTGACCTTGACTTCTTGGGCCTTAAAAGTCACATTCTGGAAAGAGCTGGCTCAGGACACCAGAGGCCCGGCCCCTCCCTCTCCAAGGCCTAGACATTCAAGGCCCCCTCCACTTTCGGCTTTTGGAAGTTTCACTATGGAAGAGCTTTTCACTCCTTCAGAAGGATTCTCGAGGGTTTCTTTGTGTGTAAGGCTGCAGCGAACATTTATATACTTTTAGGACCATATCTATTACATTCGGAGTTCAGGGCAGGGCAGAAACCAGAGACTCAGAATGAAAAGGTCAGTGTCTACTTCTCATTGAAGATCTACCAGTGTGTAGGGAAAAGTGTTTTCGATCCTATAACTGATGCTTTCTCTGGCCTCCCAGAGGGGCCATGTCTACACAGAGGGCGAG